>JAJJWW010014886.1:0-193023 GCA_023531295.1 Papaver armeniacum
TTTTATTTCATTGCGGTAGAAAGAAAAGAACTCATTTCATATGTCTTCCGAGATAATGGCCGGTGCCAAGTCGGGAAGTGCCGACAACTTCAAAGATATGCCGAACATCGATGATGAGTTGTTCACCTCGCCTTTTCCAAACATTAGAGACATCCTTCTCATAAGATAGTCTTGCTTTCCCATTCAGGGGAACATGGATGCCGACCCATTCTCTTCTTTCAAGCACTCTGCGACGAGGTTTTGTCTCCAGAGAAATGAATATCCGCCTTCTCCTATTGACTTCAAGATTTGCCATACTCACTATTAGGCTCTTATGAAGGATGGATGTGAGACGGATGTTGAGTAATAAGGGCATTGGCTATAATTCTGACCAAAGCGCAAATTCTCACGCAGTCATGGCATCTCGCCACTTCAAATTAAGAAAAGACACATGGGTTTGATTACTCTTCATTTCTGTTGGCGCATTTATACTCACACATCCATAGCTAGACGGGGAGAAATGACTATTACCCCGGGAGAGTGTAGCTGCATTAATGAACCTCGCCTGCTGCCTAAGTCTTTCTTACGAGCTCTGACACTAACAAAGTAACTAGCGATGCTATACTTCAAAAGGCTGAGGGATTCGAGAGTCTCGTACAAGGAGGACAAAAAGGGCGAGGATGCTTTATACTTAGCGGGTGCCTATGGTCTCCGTGCACCTGCATCGAATCAAGAGTTGGAAAATGAGCTCAAAGGTGATTACGCCTCTGGGTCTTTATGGCTATCCAGGATATATTTGACGCATGGTTCGTGGAAGAAGACCGATAAGAGGCGAGCTTGTTAAGATTGCTATGGAAGGTCGGCGAAGGGCGAAGTTCTTCCCCAGTGCATTGTTCCTTGATCACTCGTGATTCTCATCTCGGACGCTTTTAGCAATGGACATATGCGTGTGTCCAACGGGTACAGAGAAGGCGTGAGTTCGCACGTTCACTTCGCTTTTCTTCAAGCGCTTATGGGAACACTTCGTAGTTGAGGCTCCTACTCCCGCACCTTCACTGTTAACTTGGTACCTGGGCGATGGTCGAGAAATACTCCGACATGGAATAAGAAGCGCCCTGGGCTTCTGCGCCAAGCTGGCTGGGGATGGCTTTGACAACTCGCTTCCAGGATTTTCGCCCATGGGGGCCGACTCACTCTTCCATCGCCTCGGCCCAAAGACCTTTGCCGACGATCCCGGGCGTTGATGCTGCGTACCGATGTTAAGACCATGAGATCTGGGAAATTATTTACCCGCATGCCATGCATTCTGTGGTATGTCCCGTCTTCTATTTAGCGAAGAACTTGTCTGACTCCGGACAATATTGACAGGGCTGCTCGTCAAATGGATTTGATCAGTGTCTCATTCATCCGTCCACCTAGAGTTTCAAAGGAATTTCTCCTAATAGTCTTAATGCTGAATATCAGAGCGGGTGAGCCTCCCTTCGCCTATTGGGAGAAAAACCAAGTAGGACCGGAGCAGTACAAGGAATTTTGAGGAGGCAACCTGCTAGTTTTTCTGTGGATTCTCTGAGAGGTTGTGACAGATCCTCGTAGAACCATCTTCTCGACGCCTTGACTTAAGCATTTCCTGGGTTGAAGCTACCTCCACCAAACTGGACCAGAATATTGCATTCCCCATAGAGAGAGACTCAAGAGGCAAGCATGTGGTCCCATCCTCAATTCTCCAATATGCAGTGCATTTAAATCTCTTCCTATTTTTTATTTCTCTAGCGTAAATTCTTCTAAAATGATTCTTGCTTGGAAATTAGGGATTTTTGAAAGAGAATGTCTTCACAAGGTTGGCGCATTCAAATGGAGGCTGCAGCTGTTACTCGTGGCTGAGAAGTCTCGCAGATCGACCTTCATGCCGAGAAGTCCGAGAAACCGCCCTTTTTCCGACCACGACAGACGATGAAAGCCTCTATGGAACAAGGCGCTCCCCCTTAGTGATCTGTTGATGGGGCTGTGATGGAAATTAGCACCCGAGGAAAGAGAGGCGGCACCGTAGCTGGGGCGGCTCCCCTCAAATTCGGGTCCCGAACAGTTCTGGCCAATATGGCCAGGCGATCAAAGCCCCCGCACCCGACTGTGGTTCCCGCTTAAGCAGAATTAATGGGTGATGCAGCTCCGGCTTTGTTCGATCCTCCTTTGTCCCTTATCCGTGCCATGTGTTGGTTGGTGGATCTGTGATGCTTGCCTCAGCTTTGAAAGTTGTATTCGATATCCTGGAAGAAACACTAGCCATATTGCCACCACCAATAAGCTCAAGAGTCGTTCTGAGCAACAACCGGGCCCAAGAAGCTTTAGTTTCTATCCATGGGATGAGCGTCATGACCGGTCGAACAGCTTCGAGGAGATGATTGAAGACTGGAGATGCCATCTGGGACGTGCTCGCTGCTAGCATGTGCCTTCACCTCTCGTTCTTTCAAAGGGTTCTCCGAGATTCAGGAGCTCCGTAAACTACATGATGAAGTCCCTTCCCCGCATGACCACACTGCGCCAGAAGAAGAGGTTGAGAGGCTGTCAAAGAACTGAGTCAAGTGCAAATATGCCGTGATGAAAGTCTCTCTTGCCCAAGGATGAGTTGTTGCTTAAAGACTTTCCTTGAAGTATTCGTGCTATATACCTGGCGTTTCTTATGCTTTTCTTTTTTTTGAGTGATAGTGAGGATTTTCTTGACTTCCTAAGTTTTGGATTAATAGGTAATTGAATTGCTCTTATTTTGAGATAGTTTTGTGAACAACCCTTTTAAAAAGAGATTAGTTAAATGAGATTTGCATCTTGGTTATGAATGACACATATTGAATAATGTAATGCTATGTAAAAGACTAATGGAAACAACATGGCTTGGATCACCTGAGCTCTTTTCTCCACGTGCGGATGCGAAGTCCCCAAAGGAATTCTAAACTATCTTTCTTGTAAAGTTGCCGAGTAAAACTTACTGCTTTTGCTCACTATACTTCAAACCGAGTAGCCTCTCTACATAACCGCTAGTTATCTTTCGAACCGAGCATCTCCCGGGAACACCTGGCCTAAAGCGTTGTATCACCGGTGGGGGGCGATGGAAGGAACCGGTGGCATGACAATAGCCTGTCCACACTTCTTGGCCTAGGCGACGCCATACCGGGGGTATTCACCTCTCCATTTCGCACCCACGTATCCAACAGCCTGGTAATCTTCTTCATCGGGAAGGGGAAATGTGCACTGAGTCTAGCTTTTCCCGTTAGCTGGCGTTGCAATGCTCCTGCGTGGTTTGATGTATCAGAGATGAAGTTGGAAGATTTGTGAGTGCCATCAGAGACTCATGACTCCACATCAGTATAGGGATGGGAAGGTCACAACACCACGATGACCGGATTGAACCCTCCCATCCTCTCAGACTGCATTTCCGATTGATTTCTCCTTCCTCAAGCGTTCACAGCAGTCACGGATCGAATACGCCTTCCGTGCTTCAGCCAACATGAAACAGACAAATCTTAGCAGTGGCTCCATGAGGCCTGTGCTCCCTTTCTTTATCCTACAGACATTGTAGTACTCCACAAGTTTTCTTCCCAGGAGTTGCCTCTTTGATCTTCATTGTCGACTGGTTCACGTCGTTCATCTTCCAGCCCCCGGCGACACACGCCTTTGCCTCTCCACCTAGCGTGCCAATTTGGCTAATGATTCAACATTTCTTGTGCGCTCGAGTGTATCGCCGTCGACCCTTCTTGCATTTGTGCCGTTATATTTGTCAAAAAGAAATGTCTGCCTTCCCCGGTGATACCCGCTGATTTGGCCAAGACATCCTCCAGCTGGTTACGCATGCCTCCCATGACATTCTGAACCGCCCGTAGTTTCCGGATACATTACAGATGGAAACCCAAAATTGAGGATTCACTCTTACGCAACTCATACATCACCTCCCCAATTGTCGCCAATTGTTTAGCAGAAAAACTACTCATGCACTTGCAATTTGGGGTGGATGAGAATTAATAAACTTTTAAACAAAGAAAATCACATGGTGAGGCCAGATTTGAGACTGACCGTAAGTCCCGCCCAAACTGAATGTTACTGCCTGCATCGTTTCTGTCAAAGAAGGAGACTAGGTTGATCTTAGTGAGGGAAGCGAAGAAGGTGTTAGATTGTGAAGGTGTCGGGCTTGCTTATGACTTGTAAATGCAGCATGAGCAGTCAAGGCCGATGAAGTGTGCCTGGGTGTTTGAATACGTCTGTATTAACACTTGGTTTTTCGTCTCACCCGAACTTGTGTTGTCTGTGGTCCTTTTGAAATAGGGCTGTGAGAACCTATTTATACAAGTCATTGAGCCTCATTCACGTTTTTGTGGGGCTGTGGAGGTGGCGTGGAATGACGGAGAAGTGGAGCGTGTGCCTATGGATACACGACCGCCCACCACTCTCCTTCGGCTCATCTCTAACCCATGACTTCCTAACACGTTCTTGCAGGGATGGCGCGTTGCACGCCGCACGCCGTAAACCGCCGACCATACCACCCCAAAGATGTATCCCCAGTTTGCATTGAAGATTGATGTCTGGAATGGACTGGATCCACTGAAAGAGTGCAGCATGTAATGTCAATCAATAACTCAAGAGTTCGTAAAGTCGATACTTGTGAAGTATCGTGGTATTTTATGTGTACCGGCATTTGTGGGTGTGGTAAGGTGATGGGTAATGACGCCTTACCGACCACCGACTCGACTGTGGCTGGGCAACTGCTGGTAGTTACTTTGATGAGATGAGCGAGACACTCATCTCGCGACCGCAACTGAATATTAGGGTTTTTGAAGAGGTGCGCAAGCACACGCCACTCCAAACCAAGCATGAGAAGGATTTTGAGAGGACCGACCATACATGCGTGCTGGACTCGCATGATGGTGTAGGTGCCTCGTATCTGCCCTCACACGGAAAGCTGCTTCGATTCGGGGCCACCAATTTGACCTAAGAAAGAGGAGTGGTCGAGGATCGATTTTGCGATAAGAGTTTGATACCGCAAGAAGCCGCGCGCCATACTCTTTTCCTAAGGGGCTTCCAAGACGAGACCTAGCTTGGCCTGGCCTTGGCTCTGGGTTGGTTTGGCGTGAAGATGGTAGGCTGATGTTCACGCCATGTTCCCCGCTCATTCCATGAAAACGTGGGATCCAAGCCACCCACCGTCCTAAGTGAAGTTTGAGTGGCTCGAGATCAGATTTGTAATTTGGGAAGTGTAACCACGCATGTTTGTTTTTGCAGTTGGATTGGCCAGCATGATACGCCAGCCGAATCGCATGAAGAGGTAGATGGGTCTACCTGGTGGTCATGCCGCAGCCACCCCAACGCGACGACCTCGTGATCTCCATTCGTGCCGAGAAGATGGACGCGTGAGGCTTGAACCCTAATTTTGGCTTTCAAAGCCGCGCGACCATGCTATTTCGTTAATTATTGTGTTGTAACCAACCATGGTTGGTTTTGACCGATTGGTCAAGTGTAAAGGGCCACATGGTGATTGTGTCGACATGCCCGGCCCCTTTGAGTCTATCTACACCCTCCATCTATACCGCAAGATGGATGGTTAGACTGCTTTGCGGCACATGTAATATGCCGCAAACCCTAATTTAGGGTTTTCCCGCCCATAATGCTTGGTATGGACTCGTTTCTTGGTGTGCTAAAGGCCAGCTGGTCGACCATGCGGGGCCGGCCGTGTGTGGCTCCACCTGGCTTGGGGTGATGGAATTGATCCGGGGTCATCCAATCATGCTTGTGGAGTTGGATGACTGCTTATCAGATCATATCCTGACCGGAGCGTGGTCGCGGTCGATGCTCAATCGGGCTAGTATAACACACCGAGAGGGGCTCAATCGGGCTAGTATAACACACCGAGAGGCTCGGGCTAGTACAACACCACACCGAGAATCAACACGGGTATTTCGTACATGGTTTCATTATAAGGCTTGGAGGTCTGTGTTACTCCAGAAAGAGTAACACTCTTACCATGCCACACTCGATAATATTTATAAAAGGTCGACAAGCCTCCTCAATTTTCTTACGATTTATCGTTGATAATTTGTCACCATCTTATGCTTACCTCGCAACAAAGCTCCCTGCTCCGAGCTAAGCGTGCTGGACTTAATGTTGATGGTGGTATTTAGATAAATGGTAAAATCGTAAAACCCCAAATAACCTAATGTCAGGAGACACATTTATTAGAACATTCAATGCATGTGGTCAGTAATTAATAGGGGGTATTTTTTCAAATTAGGCTTACAACGAACAAAACCCTAATTCCCCTCTGTGCCAATGGCAAATCATGCCAGCCACACCTAGCCCAAGCTAGCCGCGCCATGACAAACGCACTCTGCCTTGGACCTAGCTATGCTACTCACACCAAACGCGCCAAATCATGCCAACCATGCTAGCCGCACCTCCGTGCCAATGGAAAATCATGCCAGCCACACTTAGCCGAAGCTAGCCGCGCCATGCCAAACGCACTCTACCTTGGCCCTAGCTACGCTAGTCACACCACGCCAAGCTAAACATCCTTGCCTTGGCCCTAGCCGCACCTCTGTGCCAATGGCAAACCATGCCAGCCACACCAAACGCACCAAAGCATGTCAACCATGCTAGCCGCAACTCCGTGCCAATGGCAAACCATGCCAGCCACACCTAGCCCAAGCTAGCCGCGCCATGCCAAACGCACTTTGCCTTGGCCCTAGCTATGCTAGTCACACCAAACGCGCCAAAGCATGCCAACCATGCTAGTCGCACCTCCGTGCCAATAGCAAATCATGCCAGCCACACTTAGCCCGAGCTAGCCGCGCCATGCCAAACGCACTGCGCTTGGCCCTAGCTACGCTAGTCACGCCACGCCAAGCCAAGCACCCTTACCTTGGCCCTAGCCACGCCATGCCAAAATGGCGCCCGCGCCTAGGCTTGCAAACCATGCAACCTAGGCCAAATTAGCCATGCATGCCATTGGCACATGCCAACACGCTCGCTGGTAGCTTTTCCTACCAGGACGCGACCCAAATTGGCCACGCATGCCATTGGCACATGCCAACACTCGCTGGTAGCTTTTCTTACTGTGCCATGGCCCTAATGGCCGAGCATGCCATTGGCACATGCCAACACGCTCGCTGGTAGCTTTTCCTACCAGGACGCGACCCAAATTGGCCACGCATGCCATTGGCACATGCCGACACGCTCGCTGGTAGCTTTTTCTTACCAGGCCATGGCCCTAATGGCCGAGCATGCCATTGGCACATGCCAACACGCATCGCTGGTAGCTTTTCCTACCAGGCCGTGACCCAAATTGGCCACGCATGCCATTGGCACATGCCAACACGCATCACTGGTAGCTTTTCTTACCAGGCCATGGCCCTAATGGCCGAGCATGCCATTGGCACATGCCAACACGCATCGCTGGTAGCTCTTCTTTGCAGTGTCGTGGCCCTAATGGCCGAGCATGCCATTGGCACACGCCAACACTCTTTTCGGGTAGCCTAACTTGCAAAACCGTGTAACCTACCACCAAGGCATTCCGCACATGCCATTGGCACATGCCACACATGCCACTAGCAGCTCTGGCATTGCCACTTGCACTCAAGGTGCAACCCGCAACAAAGGCATTCCGCACATGCCATTGGCACATGCCACACGCGCCACTAGCAGCGCCACTTGCACTCAAGGTGCAACCAACAATCGAGACATCAACACAAACTGGGGGATGCTTTCTAGAGTTTTGGTTTGGCGGTCAAAGCATGCAGCGTACACTACGCTCACATTAAGATAGCGTGAATAGGAATAAAGCGGTCAAATAAATGAGGAAATAATGGTGAAAACGTTTTCACCCATAAACACCATGCGGTTACCACCTCCTCCCATTATTTCACCCTTTACTCTCTTCCTTCATGAGGTCAGGGTACGTTTCGATCTCGACTTGTATAAATAGGTCTTACCTATTTCCACCAGACAACAAGTCTCGGTCAGGAGAAAAATACAACACTCTCAGAAAAGGAAACTTTGCAAGCTCTCCAAAAAAAAAAAGCTTTCATCTCTTGCAAGCTTCTTAAGCTTTCACTTTCTGATACAAGTCGAGACACTACTCTCCTAGAATTATTCTGGTCTCAACACCTTTCTTTGCTTCCCTCCCCAAATCAACCCTTCTCCTCCACTTTATGACCGAAGCAAGTCTAGAACGGCCATTTCTTGGTTTAGGCCGGACTTGTACAGATTGATCTCTCGAATCTAGAAAGTGCTCACGTGCAGCACATTTGTTTAGGGTTTAAACCAGTTTCTCACTCACCTACCGAATTTACCAAAATCGGCGAAAACAATTTTTACCCATAAACAATAAGACATCGACATAATCGTTTGAATGCTATTGTGATTATGTATGGGTATGAGGTGAGGATTTCATCCTAGGAAAAAATGTTTTACATGTGTTTTAAGGAAGTAAGTTCATAAACTTGTTTATGAATCGAAAAGGAAATCGTCGGGCGTTATTGGGATTGTTATTCATTGCATATCTTGTGAACATCCAATATGTGTGATTTAGTATAAACGCTCACGACTTGTTTGTGTTATTGGTAAAACTATTCACAAAGGACTGACTTATGTATTAGTATGAATTTTATTAGTAAAACCGATCTTAAGTAATCACCTGAGATGGTATGATCGAGTTTGTGTTTTGTTGAACCAAATCTAGGTAAAGGGGAACCGATCCTATGAAGAGGTGCAACACATCACAAAGGGGAATCGATCAATGTATGAGGTGCAACAAGGTTTATAGCAGAAAGGGGAACCGATCCTAATACCTAGTCAACCGAATTTTGGGAAGCTAGTGTGACTATGCACAGTACTCACATGGAGGTAGAACCGAAACTTGTTTTGGTAGAACTGTGAAACCCATGATTTGTGATTGAGTGTTTCTTAATCAATCGCATAGTTCTTGAAAGTCAGATGAACCAATTCTAAACTTGTTTGGAAGTGTGGCAAATCAGTTTCAAGGTTGTAAGTATGAAAGAGGAATTACAAAGTAAGGATGTCGGCATACTTTGAACACGTGCAGTAATGTTTATATTTTATTGTTCAAAGTTATTTCTTAATATCTACAGGAAGAAAATCCCAGGATCGAAATAAATAAGTTAAGAATCTTTTATTTAAGGTTGTTAATTTTATTTTAGGAAAATGAGAATAAGTAATGTGCATTTACTAGTTGAGATTTTCCAGAGAGATTTTCGATCATTATTTTGGACATAACATTTCCAGGAATTATGAAAACCTAATTTGGAATGTATTAAATATCTTTGAGAATATTTTCGATTTTGAAAATTACAAAAACGTCATTTACTTTATGTTTCCGCATTATAATTGTTTTATTATAATTAAAGTAAATTACACAAACGTTAATTCCTATTTAATTGATAAGCAATCCTATTGTGTTTGGTTAAGTCCGAACATTTTTATCAAGTAAACATACTTCGTTGTTGTATTATCTCGATCTCGTATCCATAGACGATCACACGAAGTGTGAACCGATTAGTTGCATTGTCTCGACTCAGTCCATGGACAATCACTTTTGGAGAAAGGACTTATAGGTAGGAAAAGTTTTAGCTTGAGGTATATTTGGGTACCCTCGCCTTTTCAGAATATGATACCAGATGGATATCCGCTAGTGTAGAGCAATATTGAATGAGTTGATACGCCATTCTCGAGTGAATATGCTACCAGACGGATATCCACTAGTGTAGAGCAATATTGAACATGTCTCAAGTCGCAGAAATTGCACGGCCGAATTTCTTGAGCTTGTTCTGTATACACATCATGCTCAACGCCAATCTTTTACTATCTTCGCCATGAAAGTAGCATTTAAGCACGAAAGAGAAGTGCTTTCTTATCATAAAAACATCGACAAAGACCAATGAATGTATTATAAAATATGATGTTGGCCCAGTATCAATATCGAGCTTTACGCGACCCTAGAAAGACCACAGGCATGCTGCAACACCAAACATGCACGGTGTTGGGACGTGCCCAGATCCAATTTAAGTGATGCACGATGAGTGGAAATTCACAGTGCCAGACCAAGCATGCACGGCGCTGGGGCATTCCCAATTCCAAAACTAACATGCACGTTGGGACATTTCCAGTGCCAGACCAAGCATGCACGGCGCTGGGGCATTCCCAATGCCAAAACTAACATGCACGCTGGGACATTTCCAGTGCCAAAACCAAGTAATTTCCTAATGTCAGACCAAGCCATGCATGACGCTAGGCCTTGACTCAACTACACACGACGTTGTGGCATGCCCAATGTCAAACCCAAATATGAACGATGCTAGGGATTATGCCCAACGCCAAGGAAAGTCAGGATCATGCCAAGTCATAAAAGCTCATTGCTAGCGCCAATCTATGTGACATCTTTGTTACTCGTGTGTGTTTTTATTCTGAGCTATCTCCTTAAGCCCTGAGTCATAAATATTTTACGAAAGAATCTCTCAATTGAAATTACACAAGACACCATTATTGGTTGTTCATGTCATTCCTGAGTATCATCTTGCCCAAATACTCATGGTACCATCACCGGAACTTGATGCTCAAGCGATGATGATATCGTCCATTCTTATACTTACTAATATACAAGTTATCCAAAGGCTTAGTATCATAATAATTAGACTTATGGTAGTCAGTCTATTCATTACCGCACACCTAGTCTCAACACATCATGGTTGTCACTTAGCTGAAATAAGAGGTAGTCCATGGCTTTACTATTTTCTAGGAGATAAAATACGCACATGGGGGTGGGGTGGGGTGGTGTAGGGGGCATTTATTGTGGTATTGGTATGGAGGTGTACATCAGCATGAGGTGTGGAAACTGTAGTTGCAGGAAATCCTACAACACATCCCTCACAAGATTTCACAATAATCAACACATGTCTTAAGATTAATAACGACACTTTTTATTAATTGAATCTAGAAATTTTACAAGAAGGAAATGAAATCAAGAACACAACACTGTTTGGACTCTCTCTCTCCTCAAATCTTTCTATACACTCCAAAATTATCTCTCCCTTCTCTCTCCTTCCTTTCTCTTTATATAGGTGTTTACATAGTGGATGACAGCTCACATACAACTCATATTTCTCCTATTTTAGGATCCCGTGCTACGTTCTCTCAGGCTCTCCTTATAATTTCGCAGGCTCTCTCTCTATAATTTCGCAAGCTCTGCTACATTCTCTCAAGCTAAGAAAATAATTAAATCTCGCACACTAATAAAATGTGTTGTGCGATATTTGGATCCTACATCTTGCCTCTTTTTCCTTGAATATTGCTTGAAGAGCGATCTTTAAGGAAAAATCCTCTTTGTTGTAGTTGTTGGAGGAACGAGCGAAAGAATATTGGACTTGAAAAGTACGTACTTGCCTCTATTCTTTGTGAAGTTCCGGAGCTTTGCGAAGTAAATAAGAAGTATCATCACTTGAAGTATGTGAAGTATCCTTTGAGAAGTATAAGAAATACTCAATCCTCGAAATATAAGAAGAATCTGTCCTTGAATGAGAATAAGAAATATTGCCTATGTTCATGCGAAATTCCATTTTTGTTGAGGATTCTTGTTATTCATCAGTGAATGTCCACTTTGGAAATGATTCTTGCCGAGAAGATACAGAATATAAAATGTTTTTTCTTGGTAATCCATAGTTGCCTCTGTTCTTTATCTATGAGGGTAGAATCGTTGAGAAAATTCTGAATGAGCGAGTTATTTCTTCTTTCTTATCTTGCCTCTGTCTCTTGTTTTGTGGTCATGCGATAGTATAATCTCTTCGAGTTGCTTTTAATTTTGCGAAATAATTGAGCGAAATAACCACATTTTGCAAAATAATCACATTCTGAGAAATTCTGACATATTCTGCGAAATTATGAATACTTCTGCGAAATTCTGAATAATACTCCTGAGAGATTCTGAATAATACTCCTGAGAGATTCTAAATAATACTTCTGAGAGATTCTGAATAATATTTCTGAGAGATTCTGAATAATACTTCTGAGAGATTCTGAATAATACTTCTGAGAGATTCTGAATAATACTTCTGAGATTCTGAATAATACTTATTTGTTATTTTCGCTGTCTCAGACTCATTTCCATGTATATATTCGCAAACTTATTTGTTTACATATAATCATTTTCGCAAGATTATTTGCTTACTCATTTTCTTATGTGGTCTTATTTTGCCTTCCTAGTTAAAGGTCTTATTGTGCCACATCTTGTCATTGCGACAAAATCGCAGGACGTCTTTGCATTTGCATGCAAAAACCCATTGATCTTGCCTTAACTCTCTCTTTTTATTGAAATTTTGTTGCGACAATATGACAGGCCTAAAAATTCTCGCGAAAATAAAGCCCCATGACATTGGCGTCTTGCGACGAAATCGCAGGACGTCCTTACACTTTCATGTACTGACCCATTGATCTCGTCTTATCTTTGTCTTTTGTATTATTGCCTCTTCAGGATTGTCGCACAAATATGACAAGCCTAAATTTTCTTGCGAAAATAAAGCCTCATGACATTTGCGTCTTAAGACACTTATCAGCTCCCTAATGGAGGGTGCCGCCCTTATCTTCTCCCTGGTTGCCCCTTCAAGGAGACGTACCTCTACCATACAAGGTTGGCTCCTCCCATCCGGTCTTAACAACAAACAATTGTTTTCGTAGCCTCTTATCCCTTTTGCCTATAGGGCTTATGGTTACGAGACTGCACCCTAAGTGGAGTTTTTTTCGGGCCGAGTGCAACATAAGCCAAGACTTGCCAAGAATGGCCGAGACGCTTCAAACGCCCCAGGCACTCTTGGCTCAACCGTGTACCTCGGCGCCTTGATCAGATGTTGACTCCTTAGAAGAGACCCTCAGTCGTCCAACCTAAGTCATAAGCTTAGGTTGAAAATCCAAGGTACCTCTCCTGGATGGGCTTTATTGACCCCAAATCTCCATGACTCAGGTTCCAGGGGCGGTGTAACCTTTTCCCTGAGCCATGCAAGAGGTACCCCCTCCTATGACGTACTTTAGGTCTTACATTTGCCTCTTGCGAAATTTTATTCGCGAACTAGGGTGTACGCCATTAAGGTTTGCCCCATTCTTGATCTTAGATTTTTATGGATCTTAGATCGTCTCTTGCGAAAATTTCGCATTTCTTTATTCTTTCTTTCATTCTTTCATTTTTGTCATTTCTTTCATTTCTTGCGAGATATCTGTGCGAAATAATCATCAACTCTCTTCTTTGCGAAATAATCATGCCTCTTGACCAACTGTGCTAGTTTTCTTGTATGCGAAATTCTTGTGCGAAGCTAATTTTCTTCTCTTGCTTGCGAAAGTATGAAATTCTTTGTAAAAATGGAAGTTCAAAAATACGCAGCAGATGGGATTCGAACTCGCGTCATCAAACTTGTTCTCTTCGCTTGTTACCATCTGTACGGGCTTCTGTTTGCGAAAGCAAGCCATACTGCCGTCATCTTGTTACTATCTTCTCTCTGGCTTTATATAAAAAATGTGCGAAAAAATATGCATGTGTTTGGATTCGACATCATGATCTCAAGTCTATTCAATACTCCCCTTACCAACTATTCCAACTTCTTGTTTGCGAAAGAAACATAAGATTCGCTTAACTTATCATTTTATTATCGTTTTTTGTATAATTTCATGTTCGTTCTTTCTTCTTCTCCCGTTGCTTTGATTAATAAAATCTAGTTATCTTCTGAAGCTAGATAAGCTTGTTCGCTATTGATTGATGATTGTTGTGATCTGGTGACGATGAGAATTCTTCTCTATGAAGTATCTTATTCGCTAACGTTGTTGTCGAGCTTATGCTGCTTAGGTTTCTCATTGTTTGCTGATGAGGAATATTCACGAAAGAATGGATTTGCCTCTTCGCTGAACTGATTGATTTGTCGAAGTTATGCTTATATTTCTTCGCTGTGGCAATGCTAGACGAGAAAAGAATTTCTTTGTAATATTCATGTGCTGCGAGATATTAGACGAGCAAGTTAGTGAATCTTTTGCTAAAGACTCAATGGCTGATTCATGTCTTTACGGCTTTGCTGAGAGGCTTTGCCTACAAAACAGTATTGCCTCAGAACTGAATTATTACGAACTGGGTTGCAGGATGCGAACTGATCTGTTGTTTGTGAAGTGAATGAAACCATCACGTCTTTCCTTCTCTTGCTGCTCTTCCCGTTCTAACTGTACTGTTGACTTCTCCATGGTTTATCTCAAATCTTTAGAGCAATTTAGATGGCTTGCTGATGAATTTTCATCATAATTGGTTGTTGATTCACAATGAGCTATCTTCTGTTCACTGATTTTCTTGGTTGATCTCCTTTTATAAGCTATTCTTCTTTGCGAGAATACGAGCTGTTCCGGGTGCTTATTTCGCAAGTTTATTTCTTCGAAACTAATCCTCTTTTCGCCAGTTGATGAGGTTAACTTGATCTTTACATCTTTTCTTTTCGTGTAGAATTACATGTTGGTTTGTTTCGTTTATCTAGACTTGTCAACTCGTGGGATTTGAACTAATCTATCGTTACTGGAATGATTGTTTGCGAAGTACTAATATTTTATTGTCTTCTTGCTCGTCATTGGGTCTGGTGACAAAGTATGTTGTATCTTTCTTAATGCTTCGCTGGTGATATGGTTTTTACCAAATTACTTTGCTGCTAACAATTTTTGTGTGCCCTGTTCTTCACTGATGCTCTACTATCTTTGTTGTTGCTATGACGTGATAGTCTTGCTGTTTATGAATAATAGTTTGTACAAGATCCACAGGATATTATCTCCATTCATCTATTTCTCCTAAAATATAAAGCTTCTTCGCAGTATCATCGTCATTGGAGCTGAACTCTTAGATATTCGGTCATAGGAAAATAATAACATATCATGCTTGGAAATACTTACAATCCTACTTCGCTGCGAACAACAAATTGATTCAATGAGAAATCTAGAAAAGTTCGTGCCAAAGCATAGTTTTGTGGAGAATGGAAATTGTCATCAAAAATTTCTTTAGTTTTGTTCACGGGAAAATCCCCAAATCAACTGAAAATTTTCGATACTCTTAGGTTTCTGAAAATCCCAGATATGAATAATTAAATAGACTAGGAAGAGATTTGTCCTTTTGAGACTGATTGCTGATGTAGATTCTGGTGATGTAGAGACTCTCCCTTTTGATGTAGCTTTGCATCTTCAATCGTGTTGTCGATGTTTGCTTGAAGACACAATTTCTCTCTTGAAATTTTCACTTTTCCTCTCAAAAATTTTAGATCCAGTGAGGTCTAACTCTCCCAATAGCTAATTTCTTTGAATCTTCTTCAATCTAACAATTAGCAGCCCCTCCCTGTTTCTAGCGCCAAAAATGTAGTTGCAGGGAATCCTACAACACATCCCTCATAAGATTTCACAATAATCAACACATTTCTTAAGATTAATAACGACACTTTTTATTAATTGAATCTAGAAATTTTACAAGAAGGAAATGAAATCAAGAACACAACACTGTTTGGACTCTCTGTCTCCTCAAATCTTTCTATACACTCCAAAATTATCTCTCCCTTCTCTTTCCTGCCTTTCTCTTTACATAGGTGTTTACATAGTGGATGACAGCTCACATACAGCTCATATTTCCCCTATTTTAGGATCTCGTGCTACGTTCTCTCAGGCTCTCCTTATAATTTCGCAGGCTCTCTCTCTATAATTTCGCAAGCTCTGCTACATTCTCTCAAGCTAAGAAAATAATTAAATCTCGCACACTAATAAAATGTGTTGTGCGATATTTGGATCCTACAGAAACATCCCTTGACGAGAAAGTAACAAGTAGTGGTGATGGTTAAGAGCAGTTAGAATAGTGAAAGAATAGTGGTCTACGGTCTTCCCTGACATAGCAGACATAACTTCCATTAAATCCATAATACCCACTTCTCCATTTATTGACAACGTCCACTACATAAGAGACATCATTGTGTGCTCACTACAACTATAAATAAATGGCTTCATCTATTTCCTGAAGGAGGTGATCAGAACAAGATTATGTTCACATCTCTAGCCTACACACAATAGTTCAATAACTTTACACTACAAATACACAATCATTGTGATTCCTCAACTTTGCCTGCTTCTGTATCCTAAGATCAACCATTCTCCTTCCTTTGTGACCAAAAGAAGGCTCGAACAACCATTTCTCGGTTTAAGCCGTCCTTTACGATTTTGATCACTCGAACTTAAAATAATTTTAAAATACATTCTTTTACCCTGGAAACAAATTTGCACAATTAGAGACCACGGTAGGAGATCAATCTATTGGTTGAGATTAGGCTGGGTTCAGGAAATTTCAATTATCTCTCTTTCGATAATAAGTATACCACTCCGGTTACTCCTGGTATCACTTTCCGTCATTTCTGCTATTATACAGACCACCACCAACTCTTTTCTAGTAGGATTCATGAAGGAGACCAGAATACTCCAGATCAATTGAGTATTTTAAACTTAATAAAAATCATTTTCGTAAATAAAGTCGATACGGTAGCCACTCATAAGGACATACTCACTCATCTCAAGATCGTGAAGGAGAAACTATATCCATACTAACGACAAGATCGATGGAGCAGTCGAAGCTCCTCCAAAGATGTTGTTGACGCTAGAACCTTAAGTGTCCACGTCCAAGGGGATGACGTAGTTCACTGATCGAGTACCATAAATGATCCAACAACCAAATTTTATCACCGTTGGAGATATAGAGAGGCTCTTGTCAAATCCTGGAAATGAGAGTTTGTCTTCATTTCACCAAAGACCTAGAGGATTTGTGCAAGGGGCATCCATTTTCATGAATGGATAAGAAATGCTCATTAATTAGCATGAATCTCTATTTTTAGAAACATCATGAGTTCATGAGTATAATCGTAAAATTTACGTCGTCGAATTCCGTGCGATCAAGCAACAACTACATCTATCATGTTGGAGAAATCCTTAGAGGTATCTCGGGAAGAAAACGCAGTGAGTCCAACTATCCATAGAAGTTGTCACCAATGAATGAATCAAGAGAAGTCTTATATTCAATAAGTGTCACAAACTAAGCACTCCGCATCATCCTCAACTCCATCTTGAACCCTAATACCGGCTTAAATACATGCTCCCTTCGTACTCTAGCTGTGGTTTCACGATCGCAACATCGGAAGGCATCGTATACTTTTGCAGATTTTACTTTCCTATGGAAGAGGTGATTAATTCGTTAAAAGTATGGATACAAGACGATGCTAACAAATTGCATCATGTTCGACGTCCGCCAATCGTATAAGATAGAATCGGGTGAGCCACACTTGGAACTGAGGGTTTATTTGAAATCGGCGCAAGGTTATCCTTACTGCCCTCAACTACTTCATACCTAGTACACACCTATAAAATGCATCCTAAGCCTGCTCCAAAGAAAAGACTTCGATCGCTCACAAAGACCCATCCCCTAAACAATCAAAGATTCATAAGACAACTCAACATATTCCTACGGGTACATGATCCTTGGGGACTCCCACATCTCTGTGAAATCAATACAAAACATCCATCTCATCCTCTCCATCTTTGAAATCTCCAGAGAACTTCGTCCACATGAAGTGACAAGTGCCAAGAGATACAAAGACAATGTCCTTTTTTGCTTCATCTTCCGACGGGGTGGTGAATGTGTGTTGTGATTTAAATTAGAAATTAAATGAAAGGATAAATAGCCAAGATGACCAGATTTTGAAATATCAAGATGAAATCAAGGAAAGATAAGAATCAGAAAATGAAGGATGACAATGTTGAATTTAAGGAAGACGTGCTTAGTCGAATAGGTTTTGCTCCAACTATGTTTAATGGCCTTCCCATTCCACCACAAGACCAAAATTAATTTAAGGTAGTTTGTTTAAGGATTTGCTCGTTTTTATTATTATTTTTTTAGGTTTGCAAGTCTATTTTATGTAAGTTTCTTTACGGTGAAGTTCGTTTATGTATGTCAACTAGAAATAACACATGCTGTAACGGCACTCGTTGCACCATTTATCTATTTGGTGAACCCTGAACCCAACCAAAATCACCTGTAATATCGTGTTTTAATTTATTTATTTTAAAAAGGAAAATGGGTAATATAATATTTGTCTAATTTAATTATTGCCTCTACCGGGCAATACAATTGTCCTCTGATGTATCCTCTGGCTTGGCCGAATCTCACATACTTTTATTAGTTCTTACTAATTGTTTTCGGATTAAATCATAGGGCATGTGCATGTATACGTCGTTGACCATACATCCGCTTTCCTTGTTATTCCAAAATTAATTAAAATATAAAAAGTCTGAGTGACAAAAGTTGTCATTTTCCCTACGTAGAAGATATTAAAACAAATAAACATCCTGACTATATTTCAACCCAAAATTGACGTAATCCTTTATTTTCCTTCCCCTAAAATTACCGACTTTCTAAAACCTAACCACTTCCCTCAAATTTTCATCGATTCTCACTACTTCTCTGATTTTCACTCCATATAAGTTAATGAACCAGTTTCAATTCTCAAGTGCAGATTAATTGAATGGATTTTGAATCCATTATTTTTTTCCCATCTCATGTCTATTATAAGTTATATATCATATATCATAAGTACCACACACTGTCATAAGACTTAATTTGACGCATGAGAACTTGCAGCTACCAATATCTTAGATATTTTTCATCCAAATAATTATAAATTCGGTTACATTTCCAACTCGATTAAAATAATATTTCTTGTTAAAAATCCAAGTACACTGTCTTATTTTGGCCTTAGATTAATTTTGTTTTTCGATCCCCAAAGATTGATGGTCTTTGATGAGACCATTATGCGAAATCTTCATCTGGTGAGCAATAAATGTTATTGCATCCTCCCAGAAATTCTTCCTCGATCGCAGGGACTATCGTCTTGTGTTCATTATCCATATGCTCTGATGATTCCATTCCTATTATTTTCTGAATCATCAAATAAATTTTTGGACTTCGCTGTCCAATGCCACAAACATGGTCGATCCAGTCGGTTCTTCAACCTCGTAATGCATATAAACGTGCATGCGAAAAGGATTCAGGTAGTTAGTGTAGTTTCTAACAAAAAAATTATGTTATTGTTCATATTTATGGAGATAAGTAGATGACTCATTTTTAAGAAAGTATGACACCTTGGTACTACATATTCAATCTTCTTCTCACAACGGGTGCACCACACATCATTGGGTTCACCGGCCACTTTTCGGCTACAATCAACGCATGACATGTAGTTTCATCCCTTATCATCTACTATTTTATTAGGTTTGGCTTATTCAAGTTAATTATGGTGAGCCATTTTTTGGTTTTTTTTTTTTTTTTTTGGATTGTTCCCTTTACGATGAGTATAATGGAAAGTTCTTGATGAGTGCCAAATATTGCATATTTATACATCTATTTATTGGCATTTTACTCATCTTTTGCGCATAGAAATCAGATATTATCCCAGATTCTGTGTTTTCTTTGTTTTCAAGAATAAATATTTGTTTTAATTAATTTTGTATTTTTAGGTATTAAATAAAGCTCGGAGAATCTGAGGAGCCAAGGAGCGAAGAATTGGAGTCGAGCATCTATGGAGCAGATAGCCAAAGCCCGCGCGCGAATCAGTTGCAACCCAACAAGGAAGACTTGGGCTAGAGCTACCCATGACCCGATCCGAGCCCGCTCACTCTCGAGCCATTGAGATCTCCTCGCCTACATCCAACGGCCGCTCCATCACTATACATCATCTCTTGATGCTCCGTGCAACACCAGATCGCTCAAAACCGCTTACCATCCTCGACCGTTCAGATCTTCTCCAGCTAGATCCTACGCTCGCTAGGCCCTTCTCATCAAACCCCGCTGTGCCCGCTCAACAGCGAAATTGCCCATACCCCTATACCCCAATCGACCACCTCATTCTCTTCTTTCATTTTCTCTTTCTTCTCTGCTCTCGTCTCCATCAGTTGCAGAGCGACTTTACCACCTCCATACCGCCATCAGAGCCACCACTACCTCCTTCTACCTACTCTGCCATCATCAAACGCTCAGTAGTACCTGCTACCTTCTCTGCTTCGAGTTATCTCTCTCTTAGCCTCTACCAACCCTAGAAGCTAATTTAAAGATAACTAGAAGCTAGGGTTTGTCCACCAACATCACAAGCAAACTACCAGGGACGATGTGACAAGAGGCGAACACGATTCAGAGGATTCAGAGGCATGGGTGAGATTATTTCTCATTTAATTTCTGTTTTATCAATTTCTAGGGTTTGGGAGGTTTGTGTATAAATAGATGAACTGTGGGTGTTTGAAAGACACGCCTGGATTAGCCAGAGTGTCACTTTAGTATTATTTTGTATTTTGTTGCTTTAATTTGATGTTCTAATTTAGTGTGTTAGGTTTCAATGAAACCCTAATTCAATGTTGTGTTTAAATTCGGTTGAAGTGTTCTTGCATGCTTAATTTTATCGGATACTTTCAATTTTGGTATTACAAAGACTTTACTCTCACAATGGATGTCTTGCATCCATTGTAGTTAGGTTGCCACTGTATTGTTATACCTCACTCAAACTTTAGAAACAAATGCTAATACCCTTGACTAGTTGTACTTAATTAGACAACTAGTACTCCGGGTTAGTTCCTTTAGCTGTCAAATTGAAGAATCACATGGAGAAACACCACAGATAGGTGGTAGAATTGACAAACTACCCCTGTCTGCCAGGAACAAGAAGCTTCCAATTAAGTTGACACATAACATGAGTTAGTGGTAGAAATTGATAACCCTAGCATCTTTTTATCTCACTGTTACCTTAGTTTAGGTTCATCAACTCAGTTCAAACTCAGCCGTTTCGGCAAAACAAACATCTGTTGTCACTTGTTACATTACCTTCACTTGAAATTCAGTTAGAGAAAGCCGTAGAATCAACTAGAGCACACCCTAGTCCTTGTGGGATCGACCCGTATTTGCCACTGTCTTCATTGAAGACACCGTGCACTTGCGGTTTATAACATGTAGGTCATAAATATACACACCTTTAGGGGCCTACCAAGTTTTTGGCGCCGTTGCCGGGACTTGGCGCGTGCCCTGTTGTTCTTTGGCTTTACTTTACTGCTTCTCACCTTGTACATAACTCATTTTTTATGTTACTTGTAGCCCTGTTGTAGAGTAGCTTAGCATTGTTTTAACATAATAGCATATTAGTTGTAGATTAGTATAACTTTGTTAACTAGTATTGCATCTGTAACTAGTATTTCATTGCTTGCTTTACTGAAATTTCATTCTATCCCCTGTACATACCCACCTTTTGTTTTCCATTGTAGTTTTAGCCCTGTTTTTAGTATAACTTAACCCTGCATTTGTATTTGCATCTGCATCTGCATCTTAACCCTTCATTAGTTTCACTTTAAATTTTTGCATCTTGCTCATTGCACCTTAGTTCATTATTTCCTTTGATAGTGTAACATACCATGTTCATTGCACTAGCACTTGCATTAGCTCTTGCACTTGCATCTTTAGCTGCATCTTCAGCTGTCGTACTCATTCAAGCACCATCTCACTTCAGCTGAGCTCAAGTCTGCCTGACTTGAGCTGTCACCACCCAGCTACTTTGTGACCTCCACTCACTTCTTGCTAAACCTCAATTAGGCTAATTAATCTGTAGAGTGGTTCTCATTAGTATACCCGTGCATCTGCGCACCTTTTTGTGTCTTGAGCAATACAATATTGAGGACTGAGGTTTCTTTATTGAGTAATTGTGCTTTGAGTGAGAGTGCAACCAAGGAAGAGGTGAAAGGAGCAGAACGGGTGGATTTGCCTAAACCAGGCCTTGTACCGGTGGTTTGTGTCTCAAACTCGTAATTTGTATGTGAATTCACTTGGATGTATGTATGATATCACTTGTATGCTTATGTATCAGCTGTGCATAATGAAATTGTGCCGAGTAACTCTCCTTGTGCACTTGTGAGCCCATGCAATTGCCGATTTCACACCGAATGCTTGATAACCCAAGGCTCGAGCATAAACCTAGTGAGCTAGAGACCCCGCCCGAGTCATCAACCCCGTGAACCAATACATTGTTGAATGAATGTGTTATTGAGTTGGTGAGCCATCTCGAAAACCTATACATTGCTGAAACTTGCCTTGGCCGAGTACACATACCCGTTGGCCCCGCAACCCTTGAGCTTGACTTCGTGAATTATTGAGCTCCACCTGAAAGTCGTTGAGCCAATTTATTGTCAATATTCGCATGCTTGTGCGAAACCCCGTTGTGTTAGATTGTGCTACCCCGTGGGTGTTTACTCGTCACCGTACATCTGCCCGTAGAGCCTAATTTTTGAGCCGTAAGCCAAGCTGAGCCGTGCATAACTGTGAGTTGCCAAATCTTTGCCGTGAGCTTTGTGGTGTGTAGCAAAGTCGTGAGTTGTCTTGTTGGCTCTGGCACAAACTTGACTAAAATCCCTTTGAGCTTAGCCCCCGCAGCATTTGAGCAATTGAAGCTCTCAGGTTGTGAGTCGAAAATCTAAAAATTTTTGCTTGAGAACAACTACACTTGTTGACTCGAGTGAGCCGAGTGAGGGCTGAATAGGAACTTTGACTCCACCGAGTAAAAGTCCGATTGCCGAGTGAGTGAAGTAGTTTCGTTCACCGAGTCAAACCGCCGAGTTGAGTTGTTCTCCTCGAATAGCCGAGTCAATCCTAACTCCGCCGATTTACCGAGTTGAATCGGCCGTTTATAATCGAAGGCCACACCGGTGGGCTCATCAACCCATAACTTGGGCTACACCGAACCGAGCCCACTTCAACCCAACCCGGGCTGTGCATACTGGCTGTGCGCCACACTTTCGCGGGCTTCTCAAAACCAAAAATTTCAGCCCACTCCCATTAAGTTTTGCAAACACTTTGGGCTGCAACCAAACTAAGCCCATCAAAACCAAATTGAGCCAACAACTACTAGGCTTCCCAACAAACCCAATGAAACCCAACAAAACCAAATGAAACCCAATAAACCAAACCAATCCCACCAAAACCAAATTAGATTGTGAGTTCAATTTGAGAGCTAGACCATGTCGGGATTTTGGTCTCGCATCTGGGGGGGATGGAAACAAATCCCTTAGAGAGCGTGCTTACGGGCACGCTTCACGGATGAACCCCCACATACCATAGTGATTTTAGAGAATTTTATGCGCCTTCTCGTGGCCCCGACCTCACATACCCTAATCACTATGAGCACATGTATCATCCATCACAGTTGAGAATGAACACTCTCCTCATACCCGGTCATCACTTTTAGATCAATTAGAGGCTCGACTATCTCGCTTTAGATAGGCAACTGCTTTAGAAAGGCAACTGTCGAATCTAGTTTTTCTAGGCAATATGAAACGCATGCTTGCACCTTATGTGGTGGCTTAGACCACCCTGTCGAATACCGTTATATCTTGCATGATTTTAGACAAGTCTAGGGAAAACCATGATAATCCAATGAACGAAGTGTCTAGAAGTGACTATTGGGACCATAATCAACTTGCACACATGCATCATTCACCACAGTGGGGAGATGAACAATTTTATACTCCCAACTCCTAGTTTGCAATCAACAATGGATACACTCATGGAGCTAAATGCTAGGCTTGAAATGAATGCAATGCATGACCATCCGTATAGCAACATATCTGAATTTCCATTCTCTAGTGAACCTCATGCACAACCATACAATGAATATCCATATGAGGAATGCATACCCACTAGTGAAGACTCTCCTTCAATGGAACAACTCAAGATGATTCTTCAAAGGAACCCGATTGAGTTACAAAATGATAGGATTGAAAATAGTGTTTCTAGTCTTACTCATGCAACTAACATTGAATATGAACCTAATCTAGAGGTAGATGAGTACACTAAAAATACTACAATTTTGAATGGAGAGATGGATTTTTGCTATGATGATGATGATGATGATGAATATGAAGAGCATGTGTATTTTGAAAATGTAATAGAATTTTAGGTTCAGTGACATTAAGTGTCTCTCCGTGAACCCTATGAATGATGCTTCTTCCGATATTCATGCATGTGATATTGAGGTGGAACCTGTGCAATTATCCCGTGAAAATGAACATGATTTACCCTCTTTGACTTTAGGAAAGTGTGTGATGGTACAAATGATTTTAAAAATGAAAACAACCTAGATGTACCTAACCTCTCTCCCGAGTCACAAATTGAAACTCCTTCACCCAACCTAGGTGTGGTTTGTCACAAAATTGCAAAACCAACTTTTCCGAAAATGCCTAACTTAGGCCTAGAACTTTGTGCTTCCCAAGTCCTCTTGGACTATTTTGCATCAAAGTATAACACTCTTAAGGAGCCATGGTTGGAATATGTATGTCCATTTGTAATTAGCAAACTCATTTCGAGTTAGACCTTTTGCATGACGTACCTTTAAAATTGCAAGATTTTGTTCTCACAAACACACCCGTTCACAAGTTTAGGTTTGGGGAAACTCATTCCCATTTGCAGTCTTACTTGCACTCTCATGTTATATTTGTGTAAGATTGTTGATGGTTGTACATATCGTCTTTTGGGTTGATCCTCAACTCTTTAGACTGTTGGTTTATGGTGAAATTCATTGTATATATCCAGTAGGACTTGTTAAATTTTTCTTTTCTTGATTCGGTTAAGTCTTCATGCACATATATTATGCTAATCCGATATGATCTCCGTTGAGAATATTGGATTCTAGCCTTGACGAATGAAGCTCAACCTTGCTCCGCCACATACGGTAATCTCTTCCCTTTTATCTTATCAAAGATAGTTTCGTGGTACGTGATTGTTTAAATTTTTCCTATCTGTGACACATTGAGGACAATGTTTGATTTAGGTTTGGGGGTGTGATTTGCATTTAGAGTTTTTAGTCTTTTATTTTACCTTTTATTAAAAAAAAAAAAAAAAAAAAAAAAAAAAAAAAAAAAAATTTCAAAACTCTTTTTGTAAAAACCTCCAACTTTAGAGATTTTAGAGTCACTAGCATGCTTCTAGCTATGTTTACATAGAGAATCTGACCGAAATAACGAGAAATTGGAAGTACCGAGAACACAATCGGGTTTCTTATGATTAGAGCGTTAAAGTTGGATTTAACCATACCGAGGGCTAATTAGGTGCTGTTTAGATATTGTTCGTAGTAGAATTGTGATCACCCATAGTGGAGACTACCCATTTTACATCAAGCGAGGTACCGACCTTCACTCTTTGTGACTTTCTAGAAAAGCTTTTAGAGTGTGTGTCACCGTACGTCAATTCCGGGGTAGGAATGGTGAGCTACCCAACTTCGCACCACTTTCAAAGACTACTTTTGATCTCTTGAGTGCTAATTCCGTCAATCATGAGGGTGACGTCTAAAGATGAAAACTCCTTCTAAATACCGATTTGTAGTTAGCATCATTCTCTCTCTCAATCAGCAAGACCCATAGAAACACATCATCGTCAAGAACTGAGCAGTAATCGAGAATATTGAAAGAAAAGTTGAGATAGTCCAAGGCTTATGTGCAACAAAGAAAAGAAAATAGGATGAGAATTAATAAAATTTATAAAATCAAGACAATACAAGTTGTGGAAAAATTGAGTGATAAAGTCCTTTGTCCATGGAGTTAGTTGTTTCATTATTTGTATTTTTATTTTCACTTATTGTAATCTCAAAAAATTAAAAAAAAAAAAAAAAAAAAAAAATTAAAAAACAAAAAATATTGTAGTTTATTTTTGCTACCACCATGGTAAAGAAGAATTTAAAAAGAAAAATCCAAACAACAAGGAATTTGAGTAGAAAAGTTAAAAATTGTCAAGTTTTTGTGAAGTTTAGAAGTTCGTCATCAACATTTGAAGACCGAAGACCGAAGATTGAAGACGTTTCTATGGTTTCTTATGAGAGAGTGATATTAATTGCCGATCGGGTGAGAAGTGAGTGAGTACTCCCACCCTTGCTAATGGTTGATTTCCTTTCTTAGAGATCATCAGAAAAAGATTCTTTTTGTCCACACATTCCGTGGAGTCTCCATTTTATTTCGGAAGGTTATCCTTCTTACCTACAACGTGTGCGGGATTTCTCTCTTTACTCCCGCCGCACACATGAGAGACTAAAAAGCGATCTTTTTGAGTGCAATTATCATAAAACCCTAATGGTGAGGGAAGTTGAGACTTATGATCACAATCGAATCCGAATTCTTTCATATGGTATGGTTACTTCTCGCTCAAAGACTTAAGGATGAGAATGCGTTCTTCGATAGTTCTAACTTCGTTACTAGCATGCGGAAACTCTATGTCCTCATAGCTTCTTGGAGGCTTGAGACTCTTTTTACACTCTGAAGTTGGAGTAGGTTTTGTGGGTACACCTCTTGTAAACCCTCACGAGACTACAACTCGTCCACTAGGGACACCTAGGGTTTAAAGGCTTAGTGCATACGCTAAATGCATTCGAGAGACTCGTTTGACAGGGGTATAGTTAGGATTTCTTCATTTTGTTTCACTTGAGGACAAGTAAAATTCAGGTTTGGGGGTATTTGATGAGTGCCAAATATTGCATATTTATACATCTATTTATTGGCATTTTACTCATCTTTGCGCATAGAAATCGGATATTATCCCGCATTTCGTGTTTTCTTTGTTTTCAAGAATAAATATTTGTTTTAATTAATTTTGTATTTTTAGGTATTAAATAAAGCTGGAGAATCTGAGAGCCAAGGAGCGAAGAATTGGAGTCGAGCATCTATGGAGCAGATAGCCAAAGTTCGCGGCTAATCGCCTTGCAACCCAACAAGGAAGACTTGGGCTAGAGCTACCCATGACCCGATCCGAGCCGCTCACTCGAGCCATTGAGATCTCCTCGCCTACATCCAACGGTCGCTCCATCACTATACATCATCTCTTGATGCTCCGTGCAACACCAGATCGCTCAAAACCGCTTACCATCCTCGACCGTTCAGATCTTCTCCAGCTAGATCCTACGCTCGCTAGGCCCTTCTCATCAAACCCCGCTGTGCCCGCTCAACAGCGAAATTGCCCATACCCCTATACCCCAATCGACCACCTCATTCTCTTCTTTCATTTTCTCTTTCTTCTCTGCTCTCGTCTCCACCGCTTGCAGAGCGACTTTACCACCTCCATACCGCCATCGAGCCACCACTACCTCCTTCTACCTACTCCCGCCATCATCAAACGCTCGTAGTACTGCTACCTTCTCTCTGCTTCGAGTTATCTCTCTCTTAGCCTCTACCAACCCTAGAAGCTAATTTAAAGATAACTAGAAGCTAGGGTTTGTCCACCAACATCACAAGCAAACTACCAGGGACGATGTGACAAGAGGCGAACACGATTCAGAGGATTCAGAGGCATGGGTGAGATTATTTCTCATTTAATTTCTGTTTTATCAATTTCTAGGGTTTGGGAGGTTTGTGTATAAATAGATGAACTGTGGGTGTTTGAAAGACACGCCTGGATTAGCCAGAGCAGTCACTTAGTATTATTTTGTTCTTTGTTGCTTTAATTTGATGTTCTAATTTAGTGTGTTAGGGTTTCAATGAAACCCTAATTCAATGTTGTGTTTAAATTCAGTTGAAGTGTTCTTGCATGCTTAATTTTATCAGATACTTTCAATTTTGGTATTACAGTACTTTACTCTCACAATGGATGTCTTGCATCCATTGTAGTTAGGTTGCCACTGTATTGTTATACCTCAGCTCAAACTTTAGAAACAAATGCTAATACCTTGACTAGTTGTACTTAATTAGACAACTAGTACTCCGGGTTAGTTCCTTAGCTGTTTCTTTGTTGTTTGCGTTTTACACATTGTAACCACAAATTTTATAATGTTACTTGTGTCTTGTAGATTGATGAAGGTTGGGTAATTTGATTTTTTTTTAAATACGTGGTGCAAATAATTTCCTTTATTTGTTTTTACAATAAAATATGAGTTTACATGTATGAATTCTACATGGTTTTAACCAATGTTTTAAAAACCGGACCGGATGTCGAACCAGTAAAATTACTGGGTCAGGGTCGAATGGGTCAACCAATGGTTCAACCGGGGGTCACTGGGTCAAATATATATAACATTTAAATAGCACCAATCGTATCTAAACAAATTTGATTTCAAAATCTTATCTAAATAAGTCAGGTATTACTCTAAAGATTCCCTATAAATAGGATGGCAAGGGTTAGTAATTTTACGAATAATATAAGGACGTTATAATAAAACAACAACCCTAATTTCCATTTCCAATTCACCCGCACAACTACCTCTACCATATCTAACTTTTTTTTCACCATCTCTCTTAAACATACCACCGTTTATCACAGTAGCAGATGACATGATCCTCGAAACGGAGATCTTCTTTCTTCCCTGATCCTCGAAACGGCGATCTTGTTTCTTCCCTTCTCCAGCTTTGTTTTCTGAGATATAAGGTTGAGTTTTATTGCATGTACTTGATTTTTTAATTTGAGGAGAGACTTTTTTTGATTTTCAGATTGATGGATTTGAGGCATAATGGATTTGTTTAAAGCATAATATTCAACAATGGATCTGATACAACATTGCTTTTTTGAATTACTTAGATACTTTGCTTTCTCCACTCTATCTTCTGTTATTCTCTTCTTCTTTTTGTTTTCTTTCATAATAAAAGCTCAATCGTTTCCCTGTGATATTTTTGAAAGATATACTAGGGGCCACTCAAAAGGATTTAGGGGCCAACAATAAAACAAAAAAGGTCACCCAAACGTAATTGTAGCCAGCCCTTATCTCGCGTAATTCGTAATGGCCAAATTGCCCTTACATAATCGGGAGATAATGTACTATATTTATCCTCCGAATGCATTTGGTATAAAAAAACAAAACATGCATCTAATGTATGGGATGCAGTATTTATAGTTTGTGTTGGATTATGTCATTTTTAAGGTTTGGATCGGATTTTAAGTTCTTAAATCACGTTATGGTTTGTGAATGGTTTGTTTGATGGATTATGAATGGTTAGTTTTATGGATTATGAATGGTGTATGAATTTAACAATGGTTTCTGAATTTTGAAGCACAATCGGGAGATTTATTAAACTAAATATCTTCCGAATGTGGAAAATAATATAATCGGGAGACATAAAATTGAAACTACTACCGAATATAGTAGTTGAGCATTTCGAAATTCCAAGGATTATGGTCGTTCCAAAATGCCAAAACCTAAGGATTTTGGCAGGTTTGGATTGTTGAGCCACTCTACATTCGGAAGTTTATGTAACTACATTTACTTCCGATTATGTGAAGTTCAAAACCGGAAAAATCTCTATTTTTCCCAAATTCTGATTTTTGGGCCATCGTATATTCGGGAGTTTATTCAAATGAGTTATCCTCCGAATATGACAAGTTCAAAACCAACCACGCCATGGCTCTAGGTGGTTCCAAAGGCCATTATAGAAGGTTAGCCAACATACATTCGGAGGTTTTAGTTTTTAAATTTACTTCTGATTATGTGAAGTTCAAAACCAGAAAAATCTCCATTTTTCCCAAATTCTGATTTTTGGGCCATCGTATATTCGGGAGTTTATTCAAATGACTTATCCTCCGAATATGACAAGTTCAAAACCAACTACGCCATGGCTCTAGGTGGTTCCAAAGGCCATTATAGAAGGTTAGCCAACATACATTCAGAGGTTTTAGTTTTAAAATTTACTTCCGATTATGTGAAGTTCAAAACCAGAAAAATCTCCATTTTTCCCAAATTCTGATTTTTGGGCCATCGTATATTCGGGAGTTTATTCAAATGACTTATCCTACGAATATGACAAGTTCAAAACCAACCACGCCATGGATCTAGGTGGTTCCTAAGGCCATTATAGAAGGTTAGCCAACATACATTCGGAGGTTTTGGTTTTTAAATTTACTTCCGATTATAGTAGTACCAAAGTTCGAAAATTTTAGGATTTTGGCAAAATCTCATTTTGGGCCAATACACATTCGGAAGTTATATTTACTACCGATTATGGTAGTGCTAAAATTCGAAAATTGAGTATATTCGGAGGTTAAAGTAACACACTTTACTACCGATTATGGTAGTACCAATGTTCGAAAATTTTAGGATTTTGGCAAAATCTCATTTTGGGGCCAATATACATTCGGAAGTTAAATTTACTACCGAATGTATGTTGCCTAACCTTATAACATGGCCCTTGGAACCACCTAGAGCCATGGCATGGTAGGTTTTGCCGCAGTAATATTCAGAAGACATGTCATTTGAATAAACTCCCGAATATACGGTGGCCCAAAAATCATAATTTTGGAAAAACAGAGATTTTTCAAATTTTGAACTTGTAATAATTTGAAGTTAACCTATATTCTATCTCCCGAATACTGTCGATGTTCTTGAGAATGAAGAACACAACTACATTTGGAAGTTTAAAATCATGAATATCTCTCGAATCTGGGAAAAAACAGAAAAACCCTAGAAGAAAAAAAATGAAACAAAATTCATTCAAATACTGCACCCACTACATTCGGACGCATGCTTCTTATTTTGTCTACCGAATGCATTCAGAGGATAAAAATAATATATTATCTACCGATTATGTAAGGGCAATTTTGCCATTAAGAAATATGCGAGATAAGGGGTAACTCACTTTAGGTTTGGGTGACCCTATTTTGTTTTATTGTTGGACCCTAAATCCTTTTGAGTGGCCTCTAATGACGCCAGGATATTTTTCCAGACACTCTTTAACAATTACAAGAAAAGAACTTGGATTGATAAGCTACCGGGTGAACCAGGGAAAACCCGGCTGGTTCACTGGTTGAATATCCGGTTCACCAGGTTCATTGGGTTTTATGGCAGATTAGTGGGTCAAGGGTGACCCAACCCTTTTTCTCTACTAGTTCACCGGTTTACTGGGCCAGCCGGTTCGGTCCGGGTTTTAAAACACTTGTTTTAACATTTAATTGTCCAAAAAAATTTGGTGGGACATTATTTTTTTTAAAATTAATGTGGAACTAATTAGGAGGGTTATAAATGCATATAGCCATAATGGAAGTAGGTTACAACTCTTGCATTCATTAGATGTAAATGGATGGGATAAGACTGGGATGGTCGGATCATCCGTTTGTCTTTGAAAATGTTATCCGTCCGTCGGTGGCTCAAAAACCCCTTTTGTTTTTTATTATACTAGAAATAACCCGTGCCGTAACGGCACAGCATGAGACATGATAATTTTTAATCATAATGATTTTATTAATTACTACACCCTATCATAAGACTTAATTTGACTCATGAGATTTTGTAGCTATGAATATCTTAGATATTTTTCATCCAAATAATTATAAATTCGGTTACACTTCCAACTGATTAAAATAATAGTTTTTGATAAAAATTTAGGTAAATTGTCTTATTTTGGCCTTAAATAATTTTTTTTACGATCCCCAAAGATTGGTGGTTTTAATGAGACCATTATGCGGAATCTTCATCCGATGAGCAATAAATGTAATTACATCCTCCCAAAAATTATTCTTAGATCGCAAGGATGAACGTCCTGTGTTCATTATCCATATGCTCTGGCGATTCCATTCCGATATTTTTGGTCTAATTAAAATAAGAAAAAAGTGAGTTGTATACCTTAATCACGCAGTGCATGTCCTCAATTATGATGGCCCTTTTTGTAACGTTTCTTGGTGTAGAAACAGACCACCGGGAGGACACAAAATCTAAATCAACGGTGAACTGGGTGAGCTCGATAATTTTACCTTAGCAGAAAGATACCAGATTAAGATTTTACTCTTCGTGCTTACATTTAAGATTAAACACGATCAAAAACGCTACTTTATGTGATTACATTTCTAAGGCTAAACCGCTGCTCCATCCATTCATATCTCACCTTTCACGGCAAAGAGTCTCAATTTAAAGAGGAAGAAGAGTTTGATTAAACTATTCATGGCATCAATGAACGAATAAGATCTGATGTCCCCGTCAAAATTTAAGCCACCACGATTGTCAATCATGTTTATATGGACGAAAAAATAGTCATGATATGGGTCAAGAATGCTCAAATGTTCTTAAGAATGCTAAATTTGTTATGGATGAAAACATGGTTCATTTTTCAGGGGAACATGAAGGAACGACTATTAAGATAATGAAAATTATGGGAATTATTCTTTGTGTTTTTTTTTTTTTTTTAAAAGGACCCAAAATTGTTTGTTCTTTGGGTTTTACACATTGCAACCTCAAATGCTCTAATATTACTTGTGTTTTGCAGGTTGATGAAGGCTAGCTTATTCGAGCGCTAAAATTAAAATAAGTCCTATAATTTAAGAGTAAATTTTTGGTACATGTGTTTTATTTTTCGATTATTTCCTTTACAATGAATATAATGAAAATTATTTTTTGTATTTTTAAAAAGAGGATCTAAAATTCTTTGTTGTTTGGGTTTACACATCGTAACCTCCAATATTCAATGTTATTTGTGTTGATGATGGTTTGGCTAATCTGATTTTCTTAAAGATATGGTGCAAAGATTTTTTTTTTTTTTTGTCTATAATAAAATATGAGTTCTACTTGGTTTTAATATTTAATTGTCCACTTTATTTTTTTGGTGGGGCATATTTTTTTTAATTAGTGTGCTAATTATGAGGGTTATCAATGCATATAGCCATAATGGAAGAAGGTTACAACTCTTACATTCGTTAGATATAAATGGCTAGGATGAAACTGAGATGGTCGGATCATCCGTTTGTCTCTAAAAATGTTATATGTCCGTCGGTGGCTCAAAAACCCCTTCTGTTTTGTATTATAGATATGGTATTAAGTTTGAATTTAATTTTTAATATAAGTATCAAGTTTCTATTATTTACTTGTTTGTTTTTCTTATGAAATAAAGTTATAATAAAAACCCGAAAAGTATTTACACAGGGTTGGCTGGGAGTCTAGCAACCGAAAAGTTTCTATAATACTTGTTTTATTATTATTACTATTTTTTTTATTTTAAAAGACTGCCACAGGGGCTATTATTACTATTATTTTTTTTTATTTTTTTTTTGAAAGCATGTTTTACGATATGTTCTCAGATACTTATTTTTATGAATTATTTTTCTAATAACTCAAAAATAAAATAAAATATTTTTTTATATTTTTTTTTGGACAATCAACATATTTAAATTTATTCAAATCAAAATAGCGATAACATGTTCTCTTACAAGATTAACAAAAACATCAATATACAAGATCATCAAAAACCTAATACAAATAAGAACATCAATTACAAGTAGATCGCGAAGAGAAAGAGCAATAAACCACAATGATATCCGAAAAAAAAAATTATGTACAAGGAAGGGATGATGGTATATCCGGAAATAAAGCCGACCATTTTATCTGATTATATTCTTCTTTAATAAGAGATGCTCCTAAACAAAAGGAGTACTTTACGCATAAACTTATCGATTTACACGAACACGGATGCCGATTTAAATCGATATCGCGATGAATCGTCGATGTTTTTGAATCGAGAATAGCAAGCTACGAACCAGCCATTAAAATATGAAGACACAACGATGAAGAAAAATCACCTCAAAAAGGCGAAGAAATATGTCAAAGGACACCAAAAACGATATAAAAACATCTTATTCAGTTACCTATTACCAAAAACTTTAAAAGAAAAAGAATCCTAGCTCAGATCTGGTCCAAAGCTGAGCAAGACGGCTCTAGGTTTTTTCCTCTTTTTTTTTTTTTTGAGAAAGGAATAGACATTGTTACATAAAATTTAGTTAATTTTTCAATATACAAAGCACTCATTATGTACACTTATGATATTGAAAATATGTATTGTCCCTCTTTATAAAATAATTATTATGGCTCTCTAAATTATCTTTAGAGAAAAAAATTGTCACTTTTTTTTTTTTTTGGACAATCAACATATTTCAATTCATTCAAATCAAAATCGTGATTGCATGTTCGCTTACAAGAATAACAAAAACATCAAAATACAAAATAATCAAAACCCTAATACAAATAAGGACATCAATTACAAGTAGATCGCGATAAACAGCAAGGATATCCAAAGAAATTTTATGTATAAGGGAGAGATGATGGTATATCCGGAAATAAAATCCGACCTTTTAATCTGAATGTATTCTTCTTCTTCTTCGATAAGAGATCCTCCTAATACAAAGGAGTACCTTGCAAATAAATTTTTCGATCCACACGAACACGGATGCCGATTCAAAGCGATGTCGTTATGAATCGTTGATGTTTAGATTCAAGAATAGCAAGCCACGAACCAGCCATTAAAATTTGAAGAACTCGCCCCACAACGACGAAGAAAAATCGTCCCAAAACGACGAAAAAATATGTCAAAAGACACAAAAAACTATGTAAAAACATCTTATTCAATTATATACTACCAAAACTTTAAATGAAAATAAATCCTTGCTCAGATCTGGTCTAGAAGGACCAAATCTGAGCAAGACGGCTCTAGGTTTTTTTTTGTTTTTTTTTTTGGAAAAGGGAAGAAGAAGAGGAGGAAGAGACAAAGAGATTTTAATTGTCACTTAATATTATATTTATAAGCAAAGTATCACTCATTAAATTTGTTTTAGGTAATAAAATATTTACTCACCACATATTATTTAGTCAACAAAATATTTTTGTTCTTAAAACCAGAATATGCGATAATTCTTTTAGTCATTGTAAAATTCCTTTACACGCAAATATATATGTCTATGAAATTATATTCTAAGATAATTTTTATACTCGTTAAGAAAGTGTTTTTATGATAAATTAATTTATCGATAAATTAATTTTTTTTTGTGAGAATTGAATTCAATCACTATAATCCATTTTAAATGGTAAAAGAATACTTATTATTAAAACCGCTTTTTGTGATGGGTGTTAGAATATGAGCATCCAACTCAAAACCAATTGGCAATGAGTGGAGAGGCCCGAAGGATTATAAACCGCGGGATCTTAGATTGCCCAAACAATGTGGGACTAATAATCTCAACACGCCCCCTCACGTGTAGCCTGGTTGGGTCTAACACGTGGAAAATTAAATCGGGTAACACGGAGTAAAGGCGCGGGTCTGATGACTCGTCGCAAATAGCCTGCTCTGATACCATGTTAGAATATGGGCATCCAACTCAAAACCAATTGGCAATGAGTGGAGAGGCCCGAAGGATATTTATAAACCGCAGGATCTTAGATTGCCCAAATAATGTGGGACTAATAATCTCAACAATGGGTTGACTTTTCAGTTGTCGAATACTTTCCCTGGCGGATTTTTCTCATCACAATAAAAAATTAGAGACAAAAAGAAAGAGCTTTTGTGACAACATAATTTCTCAGTAAACATGTTTTTTTTGGTAAGTCGTATTCGCATCAACGCACACATCATCCTTCTATTCGAGGTTAGTAATACAGATTTGACTTTTTTCCATTCTTATTTACGCTTTCTTTCAATTAGTTTAGATTAACAACATAATATACGAATTATACTAATGTATCACTAATATCGGTGACTTGATCATTCCATTATGATCAAAGTGTCAAGGAATTATATACTAGTGGTTTCATCTAACTTTGTTATATTGGATTAGTAAGTATACTTCTATCTTTGAACTTCGCAAATGTGACATAACATTATCTTTTAATTCGTTACTAGTTAGTGTATTGAACTTTGGGTTGATTTCATGCCTAGAAAACTATATTTAACTACATGAGTTCAAAGAAGTAGATTTACGAATCTTGTTTCGTACTTGAAAGGAATCAAAGGATCTATTATTCCCAAGGATCTATAACAGTTGCAATCCCTTACTTGGGAATCTATAGCAGGACTGATCCGTAATGATAACCATTTTTAACATTTTTCCGATCCGACTATAATATTAGGTTTTTGTTAGTTGTCGGAAACCGGGTTTGGTTATTATGGAAAGTTCACAAGATGTCTGTGACACCCCAATATTAAACCTGTTTATCTAATAGGATTACAACCTAATTTATCAAATCTAGATTTATCGATTTTAATAATCATAATTACATAAAATACTAACAACAAGACCCAATACTCTCTGATATTGTATAAATGAAAATCTCTCGAGTGACATGAATATATTAACGTGTTATTTTACATACAAATAATGAATACATATATATTAAAAGATATACGACATCACTTAATTTGATAAAGCTTTAAGTTATGAAAACAGACATCTTTGCGCGTACCACTTCTTCTGGTTATTGAAACCGAAGTGGGGGCGAGTGAGCACATCATCCCAAAGGGGTGCCCAATGGAAAAAAATAACTTCAAGTAATCACTAATATGCTTCAAAATTCTAAAGAACAATAGATGAAACAGTCATCATGCATAACATGTATAAGAGTGATTTCCCCAGATACCTTGTTTTATAATACTTCATCATTTGTGTTATTTAACACACTTCTCTTGCAACAAAAACTAGGATATAAAATAAAAAGTAATAATATTGCATTTCATGTGTTATATAGCTATATTACACTTCTCGTGATAAATATTATTGCACCTCCAGTGCTAATCAACTTAGCAGGAGCTATGGGGAGACCACGGACACTCCTCTCGGTAAAATCGCACATCAAATTATTCACCCAACAATCACCAAACATCGAAATATGACATTCATGAAAATTCTGACCCCACTTTCTCAGATATTGCTGCCATAATAACATCTGTAAAGGACCACCTCCACATGATCCACAAAAGTGACGTTAGAACAACCAAAATATGTTAATCTGACTTTGCCATTCTAATAAGATGATAAGACAATAATAGAATAACTCCATACTCTAATAATATCTATCGTCTACACGAAACTTTCACACACCCCGTGGTTCAAGAAACTATCATCTCAAGACCCGAAGGTTTTAAAATCAAGCATAATATTCAAATGAATGGATTATCACAAGAAAATGTGGGATAATGGTGTTGAGGGTCTAACCCCTATAATAATATTGGAATCAACTCATATTCAACATAAAATAGATATAATATTTGGAGAATCCAACAACACCTATTACACAACATACCCATCCAATTACACACAAATATGCTCACACAAGAAGTAAAGGCACATCATGCTCGCAATTGAAAAGAAATCTTAATGATACAAGAAGGTTACAAAGTTTCCACCTGTTTTGATAGTAAATGACGTATAGGTTCCTATCCTCAGTCATCATCATCATTATTCTCATCATCTGAAGTAAACTTCACAAACTTACATCAGATTATTCTTAATATTCTCTTTAGTAATCTACCGTCTCTTTCTTTCTATTGAAAGTTTTATGTTCGTATTTTTCATCGGAGAATTAAGATGAAGTGGTTGGAAATTAGCCGGAAATCGCCGGAAAAATCATGGGAAAAGTCAACTCAGGTCATCTGTTAACTAACATTCCGCGGTCAATAAAAAGTCAAACCAACGATCGTTAACGGTGAAAATGGGTCAACTTACAATCAAAGTCAAGTCCTGTCAACAGGCTAAAGTCAAATTTTGGTCCAAGTCCAATCCCGGTCAACTTAGTAAAGGTAAGTCAACGGTCAAAGTTTAAGTCATGGTCAACTGGTCTGGTCAACAAATCAAATCAGTGATTCGAATCCGATTCAGACTAAGTTAACTTAGTCACATACATTAAATCAGATGAGCCAGTCAGCTGACTGAGTCAAAGTAAGTCAGACAGATTTAATTCAACCAGATTGACTGAGTTAGAAACATCAGGTCGAGTCAGCCAAGCTGAATGAACTCAGGACAAGCTTCTTGCACATGTCATGATGGCGCATCAAAGGTATTGGAGCACAGGATATTGGTTATGTTGCGCTATCATGGTGCAATGCCAGATCTGCCTGTACCATGAACTATTTATGTTGCTTGCAAAGTTACCAAACTAATACTACCTGCAATTGCAGTTCCAAGCACATCATTTTCATCTCCATACTTCCTATATCTGACTGCAACTTTGAGAACTTATAATTTCTTTCACTATGCAACACCATCACCTACAATTCATAATTACCCCTTCATCCATTTATTTTATACCAGTTCATTCATCTCTTAATCTACTAATCCAAATTCCATTTCAGGCAACACTTATATTTGTCTGAAATTTACTTTTACCTCACTACCACCATGTTCAACTCATCCCTTCAACTACATTACTAAACCAAACCAAATATCATCAACTCTTTCATCTATATATATATCATTCCCAGTTATAAAACCATTATTCTTACTGAAATCTACTTGCACATCCAAATTCCAACAGTGCATCTAAACAATGAACTGCCTCATCCCAGTTCAGTTCAGTATATAGTTTGTAATTTTTCCACTAGCTATATTAGTAACAATCATAACTCAACACAATACCACTAACTAAGCCATATCCCTACCAAATAAACACACCTGCAACATCTCAACATTCATCTAAAGTTTCAATCTATCATTTTTCTTGAATTTCTATTTAAACGTTCATAACTTCAGTTGCACAAACTATTCAACCACCAACCAAAAATTAAGAGACCACAGCACACCTGCAACTTCAACTTAATCTGTACAACTGACTCGACACCCATCTCAAACCACAACCTGCACCTTCTTAATCAAATCCCTTCTCCAATTTCAGCAACAATTCAATTACAACAAAAGAGCCGTACTTTCTAATTTTGAGAAAGATATGAGAATCCTAATTCCTTATGAAATCAAAGTTAAACTCCATGATGACATTTTTACCTCATACTCAATTAAAACCCACCACTAATTACTCAATTTATCAATCAAATTCACACAATTTAATCTTCAAATTAAGAAAACCCTAATTTACCTTTTCTTTATCTTTCTGAGCTTGAATCATCGATTGAATCAAAACCACCACCATTATCTATTCATAATTCTAATATTATTCTCTCAATCTCATTATCATACTCTTTATTACCATCAATTTCTTCTTCAAAATAATTCCAGAAAACCCTAACATTAACTCTTCCATTTTGAGTATTCCATCAACCTTATCCCTAAATCTAATCCTTTCCCTAGACTATCAATTTCGTCTTCTAACTATTCTGTTTGCAGGATCATTAACACCTAAATCTTTTCTTAGTTTTATTTCTATATTATCATATTCACTTCTCAATTCCATAGTCACAGATCCATCTATTTATTCTCTCTCTCTTTTTTTTTTCTGACGATTGATTTTGAGGAGAAGAAGTTGCACATAAAAGAGAAGAAGAAGAAGAAGAAAAGGAAAGAGCATGACTGCTAAAGGGGGCGACCGGAATTAGAAGGGGATACCGTTTCATATGAGACAAAAGAGTTACATCTGATCCCGACCGTCGGATCATTCAAACGGTACCCAACTACTAATCCGGGTAACCCCCTTTAGCAATCATGACAGAGGAAGAGTAGAAAAAATGATTTCAACCTCTTCGATTTTGATTTGATAAAAACCAAAAGAAATTTACTTAGGCACCCGTCTGATTAATGTGAGCAACCTCGAAGAATTGATGTGTTAACTGTAGCAGGGTTTCCTAAACAAATACATGGTTGCCTTAATAGCATCATTATACACAAAATGACTATTTTTCCCTTCATATAATCTGGATGATTATGTCTTCATATGACCTCTGAAAGATGCGTTAAGTAGTTCATTTAATATATAACTTTTCGATATTTATCCATGATACTGGTTTGATAATCAAATTATTGTTTCATTAATTTATATTAATTATTTTTCATATTTAATTAATCAACTCATTAGTGGTTAAAACGTATCTAAACCGGTCAAAAGTGTTGACGAGCTTGTGAGTCACTCCAATGTCGACATAATTAATATTTTAAACATGTACTGAACTATTATCTCTTAATGTTCAAGTTTTTTTTTTTGCTCAAGGCGAGATCCCAAACGAATATATTCTATAATATCTTCTTTGATATTCGAAATTTATCTATCTTTAATTTTTCATTAATTAAAGTACATCTCTAGTTATTATATTAGTAAAGTATACTTGTATGCTAGCTAATATTTTGTTGTCATCCCTAAGAGATTTCAGTATATTAGTTGGACAACAGTTAGAATATTTAAAAAAGGGAAAATTGGTATTTATTGTGTATCTTTTATTATTTTCGGATTTGGTAATTCCTTGGTGTCCAAACTACCTTGGTCATTATAAATAGTGAAGTTTTTTCTTCTTACAAACTTATCCCGCAATGCACGTACTTCATTTTGTAGTTGGTGTGAGGTACGCCGACGAGCAGTATTCTCGTAATACTCCCCGGATAGGAAAATATCCTAACTAGGTGTAATCTCTTACTTCCGCTTCGTTTAAAGTCTTCTTTGGGATTAGGAAGCATCTACTAATACCGTAGGTGGGAAACTAGAATCGTATTGTTATTTTGGTTTTTGATTATCAATCTGATTGACTAACGGTATACTTGAACCTTGATATTACCTAGTTTTTTTTTTTATTTTGTGATCATTCTCTTCTGATATATGGTCACTCGAACTAGATCAAGGATTGACGATTTCATATATGATCTTTGATTAAAATCTGAAGATATGACTTGTGATCATCCATTGTTAATAGACTTCGTTCCGTGTGTGATCTATCATAAGGGAATCAAGTTGTTTGTGCAGGTACTTTGGAGACTTAAGATTTGAAGACTAGAAGATTTTCTTATTGGTATTCTGTTCTTTGTTATTATACTTTGTGCACACTTGATTGACTGGGATCCGACAAGATTTTTTATCTTGATAGACCTTTTATAACTTATTGTATATATCGACAATCTATCATTTGGTGTTTCTCTTTAGAGTCCGAATTTGATAGATTCTGAACTAAGATTGATTATCTTTGATAGTTTTTATTCTTAGTTGATCTAACCGAGATAAAGGAGTTTGTATTGATTAAACGGAAGAACGTTTGTAACTCCTCTTATCTCTGATTGACTTGGGGATCTGGGAGGTTGATAGAGCGGTTACTGAAACATATTAGTCCTTTATTGTTTTGGAATACGATCGAAAGGAGTTGAATGCTACAAGTCTTCACAACAAGAGGAGAAACTTAAGATAGTGGACTCTACCTTATGGGTTCACTTGCGTAGACCATATTGGTAGTAGGCGCGGAGATACTGAAGGAACTGAGTAGCTTGGAGTTAGTTTACTTTGTATCAACAATACGAAGTTGCTTGTAGTCTTTGTATAACGGCTTAATTCTGAGAGTATTCAAAACTGGACTAGGTCCTAGGGTTTTTATATTTGCGGTTTTCTCGTTAACGAAATCTTGTTGTGTGCTTTTACTTTACTTTCCGCTTTTAATTATTGTTTTAGTTAAATTAAAATAAAGTAAACGCACTAATACGTTAACCCAACATTTGGGTTTGATCCTAATAGATTGGTTTGGAGTATGAAAACCTATCCTATATACCCATTGTTACCTTGTCGAATAGTAATCTCCTTGACAATGCTTGTCTCTATAAGATTACACAAGGTATGTCTTATATAGGTGGATATTAAAAAGATTCTGGTGTACTTGATACCCTCGTCATTTCACCTACGATAAAAATTGAGACTTATAGTAGTTTTTGAGCAGATTTTGTGGCTAGATCTATATGTAAACCCTCTCGAGACTATAACTTGTCCACTAGGATCGCCTATGGGTTAAAAGGCTTGTTGCACATGCTAAGAGCATCCGTAATGCCTACGAAAGTGAGTTAGATTTTAGAATTTCAATTAATATGCTAAACAATATTGCATAAATAAAGTAGATTACATCTTTTGAGATTCACTTTTGTTGAGTATATAAATTGTTAGAGCATAGCTCGGTTGAACCCACCAAGCGTTGGTATGTCAAGTTTGGTTGTCATATTTTAGTGAATCAAAACTCATTTAAAGAGTCACTTGATTATTTACTAGAGTCAACTTCGTATAGGTTAGCTTGAAAGTATTAGGATATGAGACATTACAAGTATTACGTGAAGACTTGAAGAATGTGAAGAAGTAAGGAGCTACAACGACGACATCATCCTTCCTCTTGAGGTTAGTAATATTTGACTTGAACTGTTTCATTCCCTAACGTATCTTTCAAGTCGTGCATATTGAAATCATAAATGCGAAGCTGTGAATGATTATACTCTAGTTAGACATAGTATTAAGGAATACAATACGAAGTATAACGCTTATCTTTTGAACTTCGTATATAAGACATCGACATAATCGTTTGAATGTTATTCTAATTATGTATGGGTATGAGGTGAAGATTTCATCCTAGGAAACAATGTTTTACATTCGTTTAAAGGAAGTACAATTCATAAACTTGTGTTATAAATCGAAAGGGAAATCGCTAGGATTATTGGTATTTGTTATTCATTGCAAATCTTTTGAATTACCAATATGTGTATTTAGTATAACCGCTCATGACTTGCTTATGCTCTTGGTAAAACTATTCAGTAGGCCTGACTTTTGTATTGGTATGACTTTTATGAGTGAAACCGATCTTAAGTAATCACCTGAGATGGTATGATCGATTTGTTGTAATTGGTATGACCAACTATAGGCAAAGGGGAATTGATCCTAGTAAGAGGTGCAACCGATCACAAAAGGGGAATCGATCCTTGTAAGAGGTGCAACAAGTTTCTAGTTATTGGGAACCGATCCTATGAATATGTGTAACACGTTTTTAGTTGTTGGGAACCGATCCTATGGACATGTGCACCAAATACAAGTTAGATACCATATATACGTGGGAACCGATCCTAGTACATAGTCAACCAAGTTTTGGTAACTAGCGTGACTAATTCTAGTACCCACATGCAGGTAGAACCGAAAATTATTTTGGTAGAACCGTGAAACCCATGTTTGGTGATTTGATAGGATTATCAATCACATAGTTCTTGGAAGTCAGATGAACCAATTCTAAACTTGTTTGGAAGTGTGGCAAATCGGTTCCAAGATTGTAAGTATGAAAAAGGACTTACAAATTAAAGATGTCGACATACTTTGAACATGTGCAATAACGCTTATCTTTTATCATTCAAAGATATTCCTTAATAGCTAAAGGAGAATCCCGGATCGAAATAAATTGAAAATCTTTTAATTAAGGTTTTTAGTTTTATATGCTTTTAATTTCTAGCAATTAAAATGCATATCTTTAGAAAATAAAAATTAGTAATGTGCATTTACTAGTTGGAGATTTTCTAAGATATTTTCGGTCAATATTTGGACAAAGCATTTCCAGGAATTATGCAAACCGAATTTGGAAATATATTGCATATCTTGAGAATATTTTCGGTTTTGGAAATTCCTTGGTGTCCAAACTTTATTGGTCTATAAATATTGAAGTTTGCATTTCGATCAAAATAATCCTCAAAGCCAGCAAAACTACCTAGTTGTGTTGTTACTGGTGGAGCCGCCTATTCGGAGAGGAAAGTAACCTAATTAGGCGAAATATCTTACGGCCGCTCGGTTTAAAGACTTTTTTTGGATTGAGAAGCTCTATTAGTACCGTTGGTGGGAAACTAGATAATTGTGGTTTATTATTAGTTTTCAATTGATTTGATTGACTAACGGTTGTTGAACTTTGATTGCACCTAGTTTTTTTATGCTTGAGAATCTTCTCTTCTGATATAAGATTCACTCAAACTAGATCGAAGTTTCGATGGGGATCTTTAGACTGTTTGTAGATCTAAAGACGTATTGTGATAATCCATTGTTAACAGACTCCGTTCTGTGTGTGAGAGATTCAAGTTGATTGTGTGCAGGTGTTTATTGAAGATCTAAGAAGATTTGAAGACGAAGAAGATTTCTGATTTGGGCTCATAATCTTTGTGTGCACAATACTTGTTTCGGCTGGAAAAGGATCCAACTATAATCAGTTTATCTTTGTGATAGATTGGATTGATTATTTGAGTAGATCGGCATCAATACGTTTCTTTGTGATTAAAAGTATTGATTGCAAAATCTTGACAATTACTTTGGTAGTTGTTATTGGATATATCTAAGGACCTGAAAAGGGAATTTATTAGGATAAACGGAAGATCCTTTTTGTCAAACTCATATCACTTGATTGAAAAGAGTTGTTACCGAACAGATTTTTTGTTCCTTTACTGTTTGGAATACGAACCAAAGGAATTGTTCCAAGTGCGTGACTTATTGCAAGTTGGAGGCGCAGGGATACAGACGGAACTAGGTGAACTATAGGTTTAGTTGCTTGGTCTCAACTATACGAAGTTGGTTTAGATTTTGTATAGCGGCTTAATCCTGAGAGTATTCAATTCTGGACAAGGTCCCGGGGTTTTTCTTCATTTGCGGTTTCCTCGTTAACAAAATCTTGCTGTGTCTTTTACTTTTCTATTTCCGCAATTATAATTGTTTTATTATAATTAGAAGTAAAATACACAAACGTTAATTCCTATTTACTTGATAGCAATCCTATTGTGTTTGGTTAAGTCCGAACCTATTATCAAGTAAACATACTTTGTTTTTGTATTGTCTCGATATCCATAGTCAATCACACAAGTTATCTTGTTGTCGTATTGTCTCGATCTCGTATCCATAGATGATCACACGAAGTGTGAACCGATTAGTTGTATTGTCTCGACTCAGTTCATAGTCAATCACTTTCGGAGAAAGGACTTATAGGTGGAAAAGTTTTAGATTGAGGTATTTGGGTACCCTCGTCTTTTCAATTGGTATCAGAGCAGGCAAACACGAAAAGATCTAACAATCTGTGTTTGATGCAATCCAACCGATAAGACATGAGTCAAAGTAGAGTTAAGCGAGACCAAAAACTAAAGAAAGACTCAGTTAACGTGTCACAAGATATGTGCTCAAAAGGAGATAGTTCTTCAATTTCAGGTTGCTCAATTGATGATGTCTCTAACGAGATATCTTTGAGTTCTATACTTGAGAAATCTGATGAAAGATCAAGTGTAAAAATATCTGAACTAAAGGAATTGAGCAAACAATTTTTTATTTGTTCTAATGATCTTCTTTCGGCACTTGAAAGAGAACGAGATTTAACTTTAAAGTTTGAAAATCTCGATGAAGAACATAACTTGATGAAAGAAAAATTCTCACAACAAATACAAAGTCTTAAAGACAAAATATGTGCCAGTCTTTCTCAAGCTGAGAAAGATCGTAATGCGGTTCTTGAAAAAGTACATTTGTTGGAAGAGAAACTTACTGAATCTGATGCAAGGATTAACTCTCAATAAAAGAACTTTGAAGAGAAAGAAGGAGAATATCTCACACGAGAAAAACGCCTTGAGGCTGAACTAGCTAGTGCTCTTGATAAAATCAAGACGTTGGAAGAAGAAAATTTGGACCTTAAAAAGTTCAATGTTAGCTCAAACAATTTAACCTCAATGTTAGAAGCAAGTAGAAATCATCGTGATACACGAGGATTGGGCTACAAAGGAATAGATGCTTCACGTATTAGCAAAGAGGTAAAATTTGTTAAAGCTACAAATTCTTCTAACCAGAGGCTTCCACTGATGTAAAAGATGCTCGTGAAGAAGGAAAACCAGTCAAGCCTAAGAATCATGTTCAACCATACTCTTCTAGAACGACTTCTGCTAATGTAAAGAAAGCAACAAAGTTGAACAAAGATTAGAAGAAGAAGAAGAAGAAGAAGAAGAAGAAGAAGAAGAAGAAGAAGAAGAAGAAGAAGAAGAAGAAGAAGAAGGAGAAGAAGAAAAAGAAAAAGAAAAATCGTCGAGCTCCAATGCAAGAGGATCCACAAAAAGGTAACATTAAAACTCAGACTTCGTATATTACTAAGCATTGTTGTTATTGTGGTAATAAAGGGCATGTGGAATGGGGATGCAATATTTGTAAGATAAAAGATACACTTTCTTTTGTATCAAACGAATTGGCTAATATTTCTCCCCAAAGGAACTCGGGTCGATATTGTCCAAAGTTTAGGCAAAAGAATTATTATGATGATAGTTCAAATCGCTCGACAAGGTCATCTTATAAAAGACCCGAATATAGAAAGAGAGATGACTTTGTAAATGCTAAGACAAGATCTGATGTTCCAAATTGGAGAAAAGTTATTTCGCGAAGTATTCAAAAGGACAATCGTCCTAATGGTATGAAGGAGAAAGCTGCTCCTGCGAAACCCTCCTCTAAATGGGTCCCAAAATCCTTCATAGCCAAAAAAAGGACCAAAAGTTAGTCACAAGAATGACTCTCAGCTGTTAATTGTTGGTGGCAATAATTACAAAAGTTTTCTTGAAAGACCAAAGAAAGACATCATGTCTGAAATCTCTTGTACTAGTGAACGTTGTGATTATGACACTCTTCATCACAAGTTAAAGAAGAAAAACAAGAGATGAAACAAGATAAAACAAACCAAGCAAGAGGTCAAGAATGATGATTCGGTCTTAGTCACTCGCGACGAACAAGACAAGGATCAACTCAACACAACCTAGTTGTGTTGGAATGTGCATGCTCACCTTTGTGCCCAATCTTTTGAAAGGTGAGGAAGCACGTAAAACTGAGCACATGATCTCTCGGTTATTATATGACTAATTAACATCTTTAGGGAGATTTCTTTTCTTCTAATCTCATACCCTCTCTATCTATATTTGAACTTTTGATAGAAACGGTAATTTGAACTTTATGATGTTGATATTTACTGATCATATATGTGTAGCTCTTGTTTATGCGGTTAAAACGAGCAAAAATAACTGAATTCGGACATCGTATGCAAAAGTTATGCCCAAAACAGTTTAGTATTGTGATCCTTCACTAGTAACATATGGTAACCGATCCTAGTGAGAGGTGCAACATATGGTAACCAATCCTAGTGAGAGGTGCAATACGAAGGAGTGTAAAACTGTTTTGCCTGTAACTTCTTTGTCCAAACTCGGAATGACCTCATTCTTTTTACGTTGGTTTCGTAATTCAATTCCCTACAAGATTGAGGTAATTGCAATACTTGATTTTTTGTTGAACATTTATGGTGTATTGCAAATTGGATTTATGGGATGTTTGATTTCGGTTTTCATAACCTTGATATTCGATCTCATATGGTGTGAACCCTTATGGTTTGGGTGACTTTTTGGTTTAGCAGGATTAAGTTCTAGCCCATGTTGGTAGGCTTTATTAAAGGATCATGAGGGGTTCTGATTGAAACAATATGTGAAAAAGTCACAATATGTTGAATCGTTTGGTTTAGCATAAAAGCATATGTGTTTCGGGGTTTCAACTTTTGCATTGCATAAGTTAAAACCGGTTTTCGACCTTTCTCTGGTAAAGGTTGGTTGTTGTTGTTCTTTTGTCTTGCAAGAGGATGACAACATAGTGATATTTTGGTATCAATTCTCCCTGGGAAGATGCAAACATTATTGGAGAAGAGGATGCGAAATTTGAGGTAACGACTTTGTTAGTTAATCGTTTTCATGTTTAAGAAAAGCCTGATTTTATTGCATATATTTATTGCTTTTGCTTAACAAAATTTCGGTACAATTGATGTTTTATTCCATTATTTGTGTATGGATGTGTGTGTGATTCAACTATTTCCGGTTAAGAAAAACTATTGGTATCTTGCTTTATTGTTTGTATCAATCGTTTAGGCTTACAAAATTTCGGTGCAATTGTGGTACTTTAATGTCTATGTTGTTTCCATTGCTTCCGGTTGAGGTAAATAATTATGCAAGTTGATTGATTTGGTTTGTATGAATTGTTTATGGCTTAACAAAAGAGTTTTCAGGATGAATTGTTTAGTCCAATTCGATTCCGGATAAGAGAAACTAAGTTAATTCTGATCTTAGTTAGACTTATCAAAGTGGAGGTTTCGGTTATTCAAGTCTAATCGAATGCCTAAACAAGAAATGCTAGTTAACTAACCTAGTACTTGTCTTGTTTAAAAGTGAAAGGTCTAAGTTATTGATGAGAATAACTAGAGCCTGATGAGAAAAATAGAGTTAATTTTGATCTTTATTTTGTTCTTATCGAACAAGCGATTGTATTTGTGCAATCGGTTTAGCAAAGGAACTGAGATGCTTAGTCGATTTTTGGTTTGCTAAACTATAAGGGAAAATTGCTTCGGACAATTGTTTCCTTGGTAACATATCAAAACAAAATTACTTTGTAGTTTCGGTTTTGATATTGGTTATCAAAAATGGTGTGTGGAACCCTCATGCTTAACTCTTATAGGTTGCAAGTCTTGTGAGATTAGTAAGATCCTTTCGGTTTGTCTTTTATTTGCTCGAACCTTTGTCATTTTGTGAAAAAAAGGGGGAGAAATATATGGAGTAAACAAGTGATATTGATATTGATTTATATTGATTTGGTATCACTAAGGGAAAGGACAATGGTGCTTAAACGTTTTAGCTAACGAAAGAGTAAGGGGGAGTAGCATATCATATTTATAAGGAAATAACAAAGACGTGCGGATTGAAAATATACCTATCTTACCTTTAGGGGAAGTATTAGCTTTGTTATTATAATGTCAACAACGGCATCTATGGATTGAATGTATACAAGTTATTGTGTTGTTGAATTTGGGAATCAAGCGTATGTGTAATGAATTCTTGTAATTTGTTTATCCATGTAAGAGTTTTGTCACTAAAATTGATAAAGGGGGAGATTGTTAGAGCATAGCTCGGTTGAACCCACCAAGCGTTGCTATGTCAAGTTTGGTTGTTATATTTTAGTGAATCAAAACTCATTTAAAGAGTCGCTTGATTATTTACTAGAGTCAACTTCGTATAGGTTAGCTTGAAAGTATTAGGATATGAGACATTACAAGTATTACGTGAAGACTTGAATAATGTGAAGAAGTAAGGAGCTACAACGACGACATCATCCTTCCTCTTGAGGTTAGTAATATTTGACTTGAACTGTTTCATTCCCTAACGTATCTTTCAAGTCGTGCATATTGAAAACATAACTGCGAATCTGTGAATGATTATACTCTAGTTAGACATAGTATTAAGGAATACAATACGAAGTTTAACGCTTATCTTTTGAACTTCGTATATAAGACATCGACATAATCGTTTGAATGCTATTGTGATTATGTATGGGTATGAGGTGAAGATTTCATCCTAGGAAACAATGTTTGACATTCGTTTAAAGGAAGTACAATTCATAAACTTGTGTTATGAATCGAAAGGGAAATCACTAGACTTACTGGTATTTTTTATTCATTGCAAATCTTTTGAATTACCAATATGTGTGTTTAGTATAACCGCTCATGACTTGCTTATTCTCTTGGTAAAACTATTCACAAGGCCTGACTTTTGTATTGGTATGACTTTTATTAGTGAAACCGATCTTGAGTAATCACCTGAGATGGTTTGATCGATTTGTTGTAATTGGCATGACCAACTCTAGGCAAAGGGGAACCGATCCTAGTAAGAGGTGCAACCGAACACAAAAGGGGAATCGATCCTTATAAGAGGTGCAGAAAGTTTCTAGTTATTGGGAACCAATCCTATGAACATGTGCAATACATTTTTAGTTAATGAGAACCGATCCTATGGACATGTGCACCAAATACAAGTTAGATATATATATGTGGGAACCGATCCTAGTACCTAGTCAACCAAGTTTTGGTAACTAGCGTGACTAATTCTAGTACCCACATGGAGGTAGAACCGAAACTTGTTTTGGTAGAACCGTGAAACCCATGTTTGGTGATTTGATAGGATAATCAATCACATAGTTCTTGGAAGTCAGATGAACCAATTCTAAACTTGTTTGGAAGTGTGGCAAATCGGTTCCAAGATTATAAGTATGAAAAAGGACTTACAAAGTAAAGATGTCGACATACTTTGAACATGTGCAGTAACACTTATCTTTTATTGTTCAAAGATATTCCTTAATAGCTAAAGGAGAATCCCGGATCGAAATAAATTGAGAATCTTTTAATTAAGGTTTTTAGTTTTATATGCTTTTAATTTCCAGCAATTAAAATGCATATCTTTAGAAAATAAAATTAGTAATGTGCATTTACTAGTTAGAGTTTTCTAAGAGATTTTCGGTCGATATTTGGACAAAGCATTTCCAGGAATTATGGAAACCGAATTTGGAAATATATTGCATATCTTGAGAATATTTTCGGTTTTGGAAATTCCTTGGTGTTCAAACTTCCTTGGTCTATAAATATTGAAGTTTGCATTTCGAGCAAAGTAATCCTCCGAGCCAGCAAAACTACCTAGTTGAGTTGTTACTGGTGGAGCCGCCTATTCGGAGACGAAAGAACCTAATTAGGCGAAATCTCTTACGGCCGCTCGGTTTAAAGACTTCTTTGGGATTGAGAGACTCTATTAGTACCGTTGGTGGGAAACTAGATAATTGCGGTTTATTATTAGTTTTCGATTGATTTGATTGACTAACGGTTGTTGAACTTTGATTGCACCTAGTTTGTTTATGCTTGAGAATCTTCTCTTCTGATATAAGATTCACTCAAACTAGATCGAAGTTTCGACGGGGATCTTTAGACTGTTTGTAGATCTAAAGACGTCTTGTGATAATCCATTGTTAACATACTCCGTTCTGTGTGTGATTGATCACAAGAGATTCAAGTTGATTGTGTGCAGGTGTTTATTGAAGACGAAGAAGATTTATGATTTGGGTTCATAATCTTTGGTGTGCACAATACTTGTTTCGGATGGAAAATGATCCAACTATAATCGGTTTATCTTTGTGATAGATTGGATTGATTAGTTGAGTAGATCGGCATCAATACGTTTCTTTGTGATTAAAAGTATTGATTGCAAAATCTTGACAATTACTTTGGTAGTTGTTTTTGGATAGATCTAAGGACCTGACAAAGGAGTTTATTGGGATAAACACAAGAGCCTTTTTGTCAAACTCATATCACTTGATTGAAAAGAGTTGTTACCGAACAAATTTGTTGTTCCTTAAACGAACCAAAGGAATTGTTCCAAGTGTGTGACTTATTGCAAGTTGGGTCCGCAGGGATACAGACGGAACTAGGTGAACTATAGGTTTAGTTGCTTGGTGACGAGGTGTCGAACTCACAAAAATAAATTCCTTACTTCTCTTAATAATAACTAGTAGCACAATGACAAGCAGGTTCGTTTCTAAGGGAGAGTTGAGCTAAAGTTGTCAATTCAATTTCTGAACAATGCAAAACAAATAAATGCAAACGATGAGGATGAGAATGATCAAAGACTCTTTCTCGGTCACAAAACATGAATCTTATCAATATGGCTATGTTTCTGCAATCACCCATTACTAATAACCCTAGAATATTTAGTACGCTCAAATACTCCGTAATCTCAAATTCACAGGATACGGAAGCGCTCGACTACCGGATTCTACTCATCAAGTTTCCTAGAAGTACGCTCTCTAGGTGTGACTCAATCAAATGCATTAAGTTCCGTGAGATAGGCTATTCCTAGTGACAAACACAAAAGCTCGATTCATCTACTAGTGTCATTCAATACATATGGATATTTAACAAAATCCCAACGTCAATATCCATATATCGCTACTTGTATTAAGATTCTCTAGACAATTACGGGTCGAAGAGTTCTCAATTAGCAATAGAAGTATTAATTAACCATTCAATTTGCAACTTAAATGATTCAAGAATTATAAGGGAACATTAATTAAATACCCCTCCTTTTCAAGGTCTTCACAAATACCCCTAAGATCTTCACAAATACCCCTAAGGGGTTATTTTAAGTGGATAATGAAAATGAACTAGTACTTTTTTGGATAATGAAAATGAACTAGTATGTTCTTGACGCGTGAAAACGTCAACCCAACCTCCTACGGAGGTTGAATTGACTTAATATAATCTTAGATGTGCCAAAAACTATACCCTAAAAACTTAAAATATACCCTTTAGGGGTATTTATAAAGTTCTTAAGGGTGTTTGTGAAGACCCATGAAAAGAAGGGGTATTTATTTAATTCCCACTAAAAATATTGGCACGGTAAAGAATGAGCAATAACGAAATAATTGCGAGAAAACAAAGCAGTTTAAATATCAATTCGAGTTCATATTTCGGACATCAAAATCGTCCCTAATCAAGGTGCAATTAGCTACTGGAGTTCATGGAAACCACACAAAAACAAATATAAAACAGGAATACAAAACCGAACAGCAGCAGGTGGAGTGTGACTGATGGTGTTGGCTAAAAATGTATGGCCTGGTGATAATGGAGTGGTGATGGCGTATGCGAACTGCTGCTGCCTTGGGGCTGTATTGTCTGTGCTCCTGTTGCCTGTATGCTGGAGATGGTGTGGACTGCACAGGTAACTCCTCTCAGCTGGTGATGTTGAATATGGCCTAATGATGTATGCTTGAGTAGGAGTCGCTGCTGCAGGTGGGAGATGCAAGTGGTGTGATAGGAATGGAGAGGAGTGTTGGTGGATGCAGATATGCAGGTGGTGTGAGACTGCGAACTGGTGGTCTATGAAGTGCTGGTAGAGATGGATATGCAGGTGGCAATGAAGATGAATGCAGTGGAGATGATGCTGGAATGGAGGTTGTTCAGCGAGCTAAAGCTCGCTGAAACTAAGGTTGCAAGCAGGCGGTATGAGATGATGCCTTCTGTGTAGCCCTAGCTCTTCTTTTATAGCTCAATGTTCTTGCTGAAGTTCCACGCAACCCAGTTTCCTAATTGAATCAACATCCCAAGTCTTCTAATAAATCTCAGCCCTTAATCACTTCAATCAAACGGCAATGCACCACATTCCTAGATGGTTTTCCGGCAACATAATCATTTCACACCGACCGCAAAATCCTTTACTGATTCTCACCCATAGTGTTGTGTTCTTCTAGACTTGTAAACTGAGTCCTAGCCACTGCAAACAAACCCTCGGACCTGGTGCAACGGCAATAGGACCTGCGCTTGTACTCCCTTGTATGACAGCCCTTAACCCATTGTAAATCACGTGGACCATGAATTCATCACCAGAGTCAGTGTACTCTGGTACCTTTTGCCCTGATATTAACAACTGAAACTTTTCCCTCATCGATCCTTCATCTTAGATTTACAAATTCGAACAGACCCTCATGCATCACCATTTCCTTTAATAAATCAATGGCAGACAACAAGTCTTTCTCCACTGGTTTCTCGGTCTCAATCTCCCATTCTGTAGTGTTGTACTGAGCTTCTGAATCACGCATTTCCTCTTCAAGCACGATCACAAGGACCGTGACTAGCCGCTGGTAGACTTGGTTGGAGCATTGGTTCAGTGACATAACTTGGCAGCAGAACTGGTTCAGGTCTTCTACCAAACACTTGCCGTCTGTGTAGCAAACTGGCCTTGGCTAGGTACTCGCTGTAAATTGGAGATTGCACAACTCCTTCCCTGAACAGTCCAACTTCAATCACACAAACCCACATTCATTCATGACTTCAAATCATAATCAACCTCTTTAATTCCTCCTCCAACCATTACAGATTTTCAATGGCAGAAGTAGCAGTTCTTCAACTTTACTTTCTTGCTGATATCGGGAGTACAAATACCACCCAAAACTTTCCTGTAACTCCTTCCATCGCTGGCAACTTCATTCTAACACAAACCCGAATCTCAGGTTCGAAACTCACAGCTCTAACCTGTTTTCTCGGAATGAAACTCACTTCATTCGCCCCTGTTTCTTAACTTGAGTTTCCTTCTTCATTTCGGCTTTGAAAACTGACCAAACTCTAGGCAAACACTCATACCAGGGCAATGGTTCAGCCGTCTAGCTGATGGTGTAGAAAGAGACTTGAACTTGTCTTGAGAAAGTAAAGAAGTAGCTGCGCCTTGTGTAGCATTTTGTGCACCAGACACGACCTAGTTCTGCCTATACAAATAGTAAATGAGAGCTGGTGGCCCATTGAGCGAATTGTGCGACTGCCTTTAGTATTTTCTGTATTTGATACTTTTGAGACTTGCATTGCTTACTAACTTCAAGTCCATCGGCTCGCCAAATGTTAAATTGAGCTCCAAATTTCGTTGTTTCTTGTCATATGACTCCAAAACACCTATAAAATACAAAAGAAGCGTATTATACAAAAAATAAAGAGAAATAGCTAAGAAAAGCATACGAAATTGATATTCAAAAGATATAATTTAGGCACCTATCACTTGGTCTCAACTATACGAAGTTGGTTTAGATTTTGTATAGCGGCTTAATCCTGAGAGTATTCAATTCTGGACAAGGTTCCGAGGTTTTTCTGCATTTGTGGTTTCCTCGTTAACAAAATCTTGGTGTGTCTTTTACTTTTCTATTTCCGCAATTATAATTATTTTATTATAAACAGAAGTAAAATACAAAAACGTTAATTCCTATTTACTTTATAGCAATCCTATTGTGTTTGGTTAAGTCTGAACCTATTATCAAGTAAACATACTTCGTTGTTGTATTATCTCGATCTTGTATCCATAGTCAATCACACAAGTTATCTTATTGTCGTATTGTCTCGATCTCGTATCCATAGACGATCACACGAAGTGTGAAACAATTAGTTGTATTGTCTCGACTCAGTCCATAGACAATCACTTCCAGAGAAAGGACTTATAGGTGGAAAAGTTTTAGATTGAGGTGTATTTGGGTACCCTCGTCTTTTCATAAACATTTGACACGATTCAACACTACGTAACTTGCCGACTACTCCATAGTCGCTAATTATTTTTTTGTGCAGAATAATGACTCTGATAAAATAAATAATACAAGTACCAAAGTCGTCACTCTACAAAATCCAAACCTTGACAACCCTGGATAAGTCGGTATGTTACGAATTTAATACCACGATGAACAATGAGACATTTTTCACACCATTTTCTAAATGAAAATTCTTATATAGTCATCATGGTATAATTTTCTCTATCATGACAACTATTTCAAACTATTTGTCTGCATGGTTATAATCAATAAAGCATGGCGATGTTTTATGTTGCTATAAAAATCCGTCATTTATTTTGTTTTAATATTAACATGCCGACTAATAGTCGTCGTCATGATATTTCTTAGTCGAGCATGACGACTTTTCATTCCCAAAATATTATGAAAGTGTTAATTCCTTATGTAATTTGGATAATTGAACCAACAAACCCTGTGCAAGTCTATTTTGAGAAATATTTGACTAGTGTAATTCATTTTCATTACAAAATTCTCAAAAACAATTTATTTATTTTTTGAAGAAAGAAGGTTATATTAAAAGAGAAACTGTACAAAATAATTACAAACCAAGGGAGATGAAAAGAGTCTCAAACATTCAAGACAGTCTCCCACATAAAAGAACTTGACTAGTAGCCAAATCCTTGAATACATCCTTGTCAAAAAAACCACAACACCAAAGTCTGTTTAATAAGCAAACAAATTTCTTCTACATCTTTAGCTCTACCACCACCAAAAGCCATATTATTTCTTTTTGTCCTCAAGTGCCAGACTACTGCATAGTCAACCTTCCACCAAACCTATTTACTTCTTCCATTTAGAACATTATTACTCCAAGCATCAAATCGCTTCTACACTGTCTCACACATTACCCACTTAATTTTAAAAGCTTTTAAAAAATAAGACCAGACTTCATATGAATACTGACAAGTAACCAATATATGGTCTGCCGTTTCTTGTTCTTTCTTACAAAGCAAACAAAGATCACTCTGCACTTCAATTCCTCTATTCATAAGCACATTCAAAGTTGGAAGAGATTTATGCTAATGATCCCAGAGCATAAAACTAACCTTAGATGGAATGGATTTTCTCCAAACATGCTTATCAAAAGCACCTTTCTCTTCTTGTTGAATCTGCATTTCGTAACAATTCTTCACAGTTGTTGATGGTGGTTTTTAGCTTAGGGCGAAAACTGTAAAAGTATGTCTACCTGACCCGGCATCAGAAGTAGTAGACCTTGATATATCTATATTCCGCAGGGAATTTGGAGAATATATCATAATCTGATGAGTGCCCGTGTCTCTCTTCATATTATATTGAAACTCAAGCTCCTAGATGAATTGTTCACTAGTATAGAGCCTAATGAGTATTTAAGCTCCTAGCTGCATTACTAACTAATGCCGGAGCCTACCTAGTATTTTCCTATGCAATTTTCCCAGCCGAACTCTCACTATTGGCATGACATGACGATTAATGTTCACTCGCAGCGGAGTAGCATGAATCTCCCGAAGTGTCAGTATTGAGACCTGCATGAAAACACTCACATAGGCTACACCACCCTCTGACAAAGGGATCAGCGTGATCACACACTTTTAAATTAAAAGCTAGCATGATCGAAAGCGTTTAAATTTCTTAAGGAAAATCTAGACTGTCTGTATCAGTCTTAAAAATGATCACGGCCACACGATTTGGCCACGCAATTCAATAGGCCTAGCCCACTCCTAACGGAACTAGGCGATCATCATGATGACAACCGGCGGACCCACTAATACCCCGACCGGTCGAATTCCATCTAGCACACTCGCAACGCCATCGAACGCTAACCCTAACATGGGTGATCGCGCTGTTGAAAAGAGAGCTCAAACGAGCTAAAACCGGCCAAAACGGTCTCAGAAACATCATGACCGTCCAACTTAGCTAGCCTAGTTGGACGGCTTAGATCTTCCTTCGAATGATTAAAGAAGTGCTAACGTGTTCACCGTCGACCCAACTCCACCCTCGGTCGATCGACTTGCCTATAGCAAGACCAGAACGCATCAAATCGCTGGCCCAAAGTAAGGTGAACGCTCCGTTTTGAAACCCTAAGTTGCGTTGCGGCGATATACTATTGTCGCAAATCGATCACAACCATCCATCTTCGCCAGCCAAATCAAGTGGCTTAGATTCAATTTCAGGTGACCCCAAAAGTGTTAGCGCGCTCACTGGCAACCCACCTTTGCACATGGCCGATCGGCATGTTCAAACTAACGCTCAATGTCTTGAATCGATCGTCCAAAAGAGGGTCGGCCGCGTGGCTCCTAAACCCTAAAACTACATTAACGGCAATGAACAACTGCCGCAAATCATCTCGTCCGTCCAACTTCGCTATCCTAGTTGGATGGTGTAAATTTATTCTCAGGAGGTTAACAGGGTAACGATGTGATCATCGGCCACCCTTCCTCCACAAGGAGTGATCGACCAAGTGGTAGCTCACCCATAGGGTTCTCAAACTATCACACAAAGGTGGCTGGTCGCGCTCCCTTTTTTAAGACGCTCAACTCGCGACTAACTTAAACGAGCTCTAAAACAGCGATGTTTTCTGCACATCGATTATTTTTCAGCTGCTTGTTTGAAAGCGATGCTTTATATACATCGATTATAAGCGATGTTATACAAATATTGATTTCACAAATAACTTATTATTTAACCTAAAAGCACTATGTGCTTATTTTAGCGGCGAGTCTCACGACTCGACCCATTCACTCAAGACATCAAACATGTCACAAACTGGGGGATGCTCACTGGGGTATTGGTCTGGCAGTTTACAGCGTGTGGCGTGCAACGCGCCTATAACGAGAAAGTGTCAGGAAAGTACGGACGGTTAACAGTAATGAGAGTAGTGGGTGAAAGTGTGATCAGTCTTCCCTCATAACGGAAACACGATGATCACCACCTTCCACACAACTCCACTTCTCCACTACTTAACTTCCTCCACTTCCTGTGAGATCAGGGTACGCTCAATGACTTACATAAATAGATTTTCAACCTATTTCAAAGGAGGACAAGTGTTATAAACACAAGTAGCCAGAAACCATTTTCTGATACAAGTCATAAAATAGCCATACCTTCATAATTCAACATTCTGATCTCAAACACCTTCTTCGCTTCCCTCCCTAAGATCAACCCTACTCCTTCACTTTGTGACCGAATTGAATCTAGAACGGCCATTTTTTGGTTTAGGCCAGAGTCTTACAGATTGATCTCTCGAATCTAAAAGTACTCCCGTGCAGTGCATTTGTTTAGGGTTTGAATTCGTTTCTCATCAACACGCCCAAATTTACCAAAAACAGCAGAATCAGTTTTTACCCCAAAATAACTGGCGACCATAGTTGGAGATTGATCTCTCGGTTGCAAAAAAAAAAATAAAAAAAAAAAAAAAAAAAAAAATCATTTTCCCTATCCCGTTTTCAATTTCCTAAATTTCTCAATATGGTTGAGCTTAGGAATGGTTCAGAAACCCTCAATCCCAATTTTACTTCTTCCAGCACTGACGATACTTTACATGTTATTCATGAATCCGTTCTTTCATTCAAAACCCTTGTCGAGGCTATGGAGTCTCAATATTTAACAACTATTCATTATTTGATGAAAATCCTGAATGATATTGTCAAGAATCAAGCTATTATTGTCAAGACGCAGGACGAAGTATTTACGCTTTTGAAAGTCCTCACGGATCCACTATCAAAGGAACCAACACGCATTGATTCTGAAGGAAACTCCACAAACAATTCATTTTGGATCAATACTGATGGTAGTAGTCCTTCTTCCAAGATTCATATTCCTATTCCTGGTGAGGAAAATGAAGCCTATGATCGCGTTGAATGGAAAAGTAGCCACCAACCTAACTTGTCTGCTCATGAAGATCGAGAGATGCTTCCTCAAACTCAGAAATAAGACTCATGGGATTTAGCACGTTCTCATCAGAGTCCTCGCAATGAAAAGGTGATTTCATTATGTGCGTCCTTCTTGGAAAATATGAATTTCCATATTGCATCAGAAGCTGCTAAAAGATCTGCTGCTGCTTTACTCAGTCGATTCGAACCGCCCCAGAATGAAGAATCTCGTAAAGATGTTCAGGAAAGCAAGCGTCCTTCCAATAAAAGATCCAACCTCCAGTCGATCGCTAGTGAGGGTGGAAAGGGAATGCATCTGGGGAGCAGCTATGAACAATCCAAACGTGCGGCACTAGCGCAGCAGACAACTCAAACCCGAAAAATTACGACTAAGACGCCTGCACAACAACAAGAAACTGGAGAGGCTTCTCTAATCTTCCTGTGTCCAATTGAAGAGGTAATCGAACTCTTAGAAGCGTGGATTCAAGATAACGTCATATCAGACGTCTTCCAACCGAAGAAGAAATGGCAAATCCAAAATATTGCTGTTACCATAGGTTCGTCAATCACCCCACTAGTGATTGTAACAAATTGAAGCGCATTTTCAAAGAGAAGGTGGATGCAGGAGATCTTCAACTAAGCACAGATGGAGTCCACAAAGATTCTCTTCCCGTCACGAGCTGCATGATTTCTTAGGACTCCGTCCACAAAACTGTACAGTCCACGATGGAACATTTATGTGAGATTATGTATTTCTCTAAAGCACAACGTCAATACATATTTACATCCCCCAACCGTGTCGTATCAAACAAACAACAATAGGCGAGCTTCCGTCAGAGAATCGAAGCTACTTCACCAAAATAAAAGAGGGGAAATAATAGCAGGAGAAATAAAAATCACGTATGTAAGTTATATGAAAGGAAGAAACTCATCCTTTGGGTCATAACGGCCGATCAAAGCCTTTTAATATTCGTGGTCGTGGCTAGCATCACCGCCTATGCTAGCCTAAAGCTCGTGGACATGACTACTACTACTTATGCTTCTTCGCTCATCCAAGATTCATGGTCGTGGTTACCAAAGCCCATGACCACCATCACCACACCTCTCCTTGCCGTGCCTGTAGCCACCACTCGTCCCTGCCAAGATTCGTGCCCGTAGTCACCGCTCACTACACCAAATTCCCGGATTCGTAATAGCAATTCGTAACGGCTTAGTGGTCGTTACAAAATTGCCGTTACAAATGGCCGTTACGAAAAATTCGTAACAGGATGAAGCCATTACGAATATTTGAAAATTTCGTAACAAGCAAAGCCGTTTTTAATTTTTTTTTTTAGGCGTGCTAATCACACGCTTGGTCACACCAGGGTCGTAACACCTGCAATTTACGCGTGTGCCATTCACATGCGTGACAGAGTTTTCCACCCCACACCAAAATGAACTGGAGGATGTTTCTCCCCTTTAGTCTATTTCCCCCACCTACTTGATGCGTGTCGTAGGTGCAATCAAATTAATTAATGTTTCCACTCAATTAAAAATAATATAATGGAAGTCAAGTTCGTTCCCACGAGGAGCAAGAGATTCTAGTTGTAAAAATTGTCACTAAAAGGGGGATGTATAAAGCAAAAGAAAATAAACAAAGCAATTAAAATCGAAAGTTGAAAGCAATAAGAGAGACAAGACCAAGGAATCCTTCTTCGTTACGAAACAATGAATCAAATTATGTTCTTTTCTACTTGTTATTAGTCACAAATTATCACCAACCGTAGGTAAAGCAAAGCTAGATCGTGCTAAACCCCTAAATCCCTTCAATCATAGGACACGGAAGTTCTCGACTACCGAATTCTATTTACCAAACCACCTAGTAGTAGATCACTCTAGATGTAATTTAAAATAAACGCATTAAGATTCATCAACTTATTAGGTCAATATTAGTAGTTAGACTCTTAGATCAAGGTCTACTTGCTAACGTTGTTTTCACACACAATTGCTCCACGGAATCCCTCCGCAAGGTCTTGTGTTTGCTACTTATGTAAAAAGTAAAAAGTCAAGAAACGATTACTTATCTCCTAACTTTCACTAGCTTTAGATCAAATTAACAAATCAATTTAGCGTGCACTCCAAACAATCTATCAATCAATCATGAATGAATAAACATTCCTATTAGTAAAAACAAGCGATAATTATGTGAAAAACCTCAAGATAGAATTGAAACAAAACTCAAATCATGTTAAGAACTAGGAATTCATCCTCAATCAATAAGAAAATTAGCTACTCATGCTTTTGAAATTCACACAAATAATTATTTAAAAGAAGAATTTTTAAGTTCACACAAATAATTAAGAAGAAGAATCAAAAGCAAACACAAGTGTAGTGTGTGTAGAGAGGTGTCTAAAAGATGTAGAAAACTTCTCTATTTATAGGCTTCAATATTCTCCAACTCTTCTAAGGATTAGAATCCTTTTCCTTTAGCAATTCAACTTCCAAATTCAAGTCTTTCTCAACTCTTCATATTTCATTCAATAAATGCATCTTCCTCAAGCTCTTCCTTTTGAATAGATTGATCAATTTCGAGTAATCTTGAAGGCCATCAAAAGTCTCCAAAGGTTGGTTAATTAGTTGAGCCTTGAAAATTCTGATCTTTTTGTCAATATCCCCAAGATCCCCAATCATGGCCAACATCTTATCCGCAAACTAGAGAAGATCATAAACAAAACTATCCTCCCATCCTTTGTGATTGTCCACTTACATACCCAATGATCCAGAAGAGAATATCCATAATGTTCCGTAGAATTTGACACAGCCAAAAGATTGGTTTTGATTGTATCCGAAGGATGGTTGGAAGTTGCCATAATGTTGAGGTTGAAAACCGTATTGATTGTTGTAATATGCTTGTCAGTGGTCCACCGTATATGGAAAACCGATACCCGAAATAAGATTCAAAAACCAAGTTGTAGAATCCAACAAAGCAGAATAAAGCAAAAGAAAAATAAAAACAACTAAAATCATCAAATCCCTACAATGTGGGCTCAAAATTTGATGCGTGTCGTAACCACAACAAATTAATTAATACTTTACTACCTAATTAACAAGTAATATGTGCAGTCAAGGTCGATCCCACGAGTGAGCTAAAAGAGATTCTAGTTGTAAAAATTGTCAAGGGGGGTGTAAAAGGAAAAGAAAAATAAACAAAACAATTAAAAGGTAAAGTGAAAGCAATAAGAGAGACGAGATCAAGGAATCCTTCTTCGTTACGAAACAATGATTAAAGTTATGCTTGTTATTAGCGGAATAGCTCTTCTCTTTCCAAATTTGAGCCAAATTCTCCATCCAATTCCTAGTCCAAGTCTTCACACCCATGAGAGAAGTCCATGAAGTCTTTAAGAAATTAGTAAAAACAATCCAAGATAGGAATTTTTGCTCATGTTAAAAGAGCCGAAAATCGGGATTTCCAAGCTTTTCTCAACTCTTCACCTTCTCTTTCCAAATTTGGCTGCATGAGAGGAATCCAAATTTTGGCCGAATGGCCGAAGTCGCGCCACCAGAATTTCTCGCCGAGCCACCCACAAAAAATTTCTGTCGGTTTGTCTACCGAGTCACCGAGTCAACTTGAGTCGAGGGAATATGCGTGCAACACGGAATATTCCGTCTAATGCCACAATCCAAAGACATACCATTCACCGACGATTAGGACTAACGGTCAAACGGGTCAACCAGAAGACACCATTCTTCATTTAGTCAACATTCCAAGCCTTCTCCCAAGCTCGTGAGGGTCAAAGAGAAGGAGTGAGTCGAAGCCAAAACTCCAGAGTCGCCCATACATTTACCATCGAGCCCTCATTAAACCCCGAGGATCCAACATCTCATTTCAATCCAAAGACCCATCTCAATTTCATGATTTTCAATCATCTAGCTCTCACATACCTAAAATCTTCCGATTTCAACAACATCGAGTGGTTCTTACTCATCCGAGTTCTTCTCGTGCTTGGATTTAATCATCTAATATCACTTTTCGGGAGAATCATCCGGATCGTTCATCTCTCGACCCGGACTCACCATGGTCGACTCTAGAGATGGGCTTAGGGTAAGGGTTAGGGTAGATGGGCTTAGGGTATGGGTGGATTCAAACACCCACTAAGAGAACTTCTTTTTTGACACCTCTTTGACCTCCTTAACTATTTGAGTTTCACCCCCTAACCTGGGCTCCATTTCTCGCCCTTTTGCATTCCTCGTGCCAAGCGTGGTAAAATACATAATTTACAAGAAAATAGCAAAGGCCGATTTTAGTCTTCTCTTTCACAGAGAGAATACATCTATTTCATTCTTCAAGCCCATACATACATCTATTTCATTCTTCAGTGTGGCTTTCCTGCTATACAAGCATTTTCAGCTCAGTTGTTTCGTTCTATCTGCACCTGCAACATCAACTCAGCATCACCATCTCTTCTAAATAAAGCATAATCGATTCACAACCAGTACATCAACTTCAATTAGCCACAGCTGCACCATTAACTCATCAGCATTCAACCGCAACATCTTCTCTATCTCAATTCAGCTTCACTGACCCATATGTCATCAATTCGACCTCCAATTTCTACCAAGTTCCAACCCAATGTTTCCTGTCTCTCTATTCACAATTTCTGCTCATACGAACTCCAATTTCTACTCATTTTTTCCGATCTGCCTCAAATGGGTTTCACAATAGTGGCTCTATCTCCTTCTTCCCTGAGTCTTTTCAATCGAAACCCATTATCGATTCCACAGCAACAAAATCTTCTTCATCTCCACAGTGAAACCTTAAATCAACACCTTCATCACAGACTCAACTCTGAGTCGACTTCATCTCCTCCTTCCAATCGATGCAACATCAACACCCACAGTACCTCCTTCATAAGTTCTTCAGCATCGCCACCAACAACAACTCTCTAATCGATCTCACCACAGACTCGAATCGATCTGCTCAACCAACAAACCTATTAATCGAACCCAATAAACAGCTCAGTTCCTTCTCGATTCAATTCTCGATCTCCTCTCACCGTGCTAACACTCTAACCCATTCAATCTCTGTCTAATCTCTCTCGATCTCTGGTTTCATCAGCTCTCATTCTTCTCGATTTCTCTCAATGCTTAGGGATGCGCTTATGTATCTTGTTTTCATGTTCAGGTGTGAAAAAAAATGATTGAAATGAATTTCTCGAGTTTAGGTTTGGGGTATTAAAGCTGGGGCGGATTCGGGCATGGATAGGGTATGGTTAGGGTATGGAGCAGGGTATGGATGGATGGGCTTAGGTTAGGGTATGGGTGGATTCAGACATGTGGGCTTGGGTATGGGTCAGAGTTTAGGGTGTGGGTGGATTCAAACACCCACCATAAGTACATCCCAATTGTGCTATTCTCACTCCCTTCTTTTGGATAAGGGACACCTCTTTGACCTCCCTTAACTATTATTGTCCTTCCTTCAGTAATTTGAGTCACCCCTTAACCTTGGCTGGGATCCATATAGTATTCCCTCCTTGGTGAAATGACAATTTTACCCTTTTGCTAAAATATGGTGATTTCTTCTCCTTTTCCTCCGTGTGACTCCATAGTAGCTATAAAACTCAAAACAAGCGTAAAATACATAATTTACAAGAAAAATAGCAAAGAAAGCATAAACAATAGATAGTAAATAGGATGTATTCTACACCCTATCAAATTCCCCCACACTTAGACTTTGCTAGTCCTCGAGCAAATCAAACTAAAAACTCACAACTTCAAAGCGTTCAAGCGTCCTAAGCATCCAAAGAGCTATGAGGACATAGAATTTCTGCATACTAGTAATAAGAAGTTAGAAATACTAAAGAACATATTCTCGTTCTTAAATGTTGAGTGAGAAATAACCACACCATAATGAGAGAACGCGTGTTTGAGAAACGATCAATAAGCATTTCGCCTCGACTTCTGCCTCACCAAAAAGGATTTTATGATAATTGCACTCAAAAAGACGACTTTTTATGGGTCACACATGTGTGAAGGTAGGAATGAAGAGAGAATTCCTGCAACACGTTGAATGATGGAAAGGATAACTTCCGAAATTTTGAAAAACCCACATCTTTTAATATTTTGAAAAACCATTTTTCTGACGATCTCTAAGAAAGGAAATCAACCATATTTTATTGAGGATGAGATTACTTACTCACCTTCACATCCGATCGCCAATTATGATAACACCACTCTCACGGCATCCAATAGAAACGTCTTCCGCTCCTCGTCTTGATCTTCTTGGTCTTCGTCTTCGGTTTCAACTATTAATGATAAACTCTTGATCTTCGTAATTCCTTGACAATTTGTAACTCTTTACCTTAAAACCTTGTCGCTTGAAACTTTCTTATAAATTTTCCTTCCCCACGGCTTAATAAATAAAAACAAAACAAATATTTCTCTTGTTTTTTTTTTTTTTTTTTTTCTTTTATGAAATTTTTAAATTTTTTTTTTTTTGTTTTTTTTTGTTTTTTTGAAACAAGAGAAATAAAATACAAAAAATAAACCATGGCCGTGGGAGAAGTATTTTACCGCTTGATTCTTCACAACTTGTATCGTCTTGAAATCATAAACTTCAAAAATTCTCACCTTTTAATTTTCTTCGCTTTCATGAATAAGTCTTCATACTTGGATATAAAATTACCTCATTGTATTGTAAGTCTTCAACATATATGTGAAATCCGCTCTTTGTATGTTGCTTTACTTGTATTTGAAATTTGCTCTTTTTTCTCGTTCCGTTGCTTGTAAACCTTGAACTTTTTCCAACTTTCCTTGTAGATTTTGATGTCGCTCCTTGTTGATGATGAATGTGTTTCTATGGATCCGTTGTTGTCGAGAGAGAGAATGGTGCTAACTGAAAATCGAACTACAAGAAGGTGGCTTTCATCTATATACGTCACCCTTATGATTGACAAAATTAGCACTCAAGAGATCAAAGAGTAGTGCTTCTATTGGTGGGAGGTTGGGTAGCTCACCATTCTACCCGGAATTAACGTATGGTGACACACAAGAAGCTCTTTAGTAGATGGAAGATTTCTGGTCGGTGCCTCTCATGATATGAATACGGGTAGTCTCCACTAATGATTGATCAAAGAACTCTAATAATGCCCTTCTCCCGCACCAAATTCGCATCACCGGCATGATTAAATCCATTATTTAACACTCAAACAAGCAAGAAATCCGAATGTAGTTCTCTAACATTTCCAAGTTCAATTATGCCGGTCAAAATCTCTATGTAAACATACCTAGAAGTATGCTAGTAACTCTAAAATCTTTAAAAGTTGGAGTTTTTAAGTAAAACTTTTTTTGTTTTTTTTTTTGTAAGTTTTGTTTTAAAAACATGCTTAACCACTCCCCCACACTTAAACCTTACATTTTCCTCAATGTAATTGAATCCTCCTAGTAAAGTCAAGGTGGGAAATTTTAACATGATAAGGAACAAGAAAAAGAAATAACAAAAAGCAAAAGGATAAGAAATACAAAACCGATGGGTTGCCTCCCATTAAGCGCTTGTGTTAAAGTCGACGGCCCGACTTAGCTCTTGCTGCACATTACTCCTCCAGAGGGAGTGAATCTCCAAATAAAAGTTCATCCAAATTCACATAAGCGATGTTCTCATAGTATGGCTTCAACCTATGGCCGTTGACTTTGGAAACCGAATTGTCTCTAAGACTAGTAATTTCAACTGCACCATGAGGAAAAACATTAGTAATAACATATGGTCCAATCCATCGGGACCTTAACTTTCCAGGAAATAGTTTAAGGCGAGAATGATATAAAAGGACTTTTTGTCCCACAATGAAACTTTTACGAGAAATCATCTTGTCATGAAAAAGCTTGGTCTTTTCCTTGTAAATACGGGCACTCTCGTAAGCATCATTACGTATCTCCTCTAACTCATGTAGTTGTAACTTCCTTTGTTTCCCCGCTTCATCATACTCCATGTTGAATTTCTTTATCGCCCAATAAGCCTTGTGTTCAAGTTCAACCGGAAGATGACAAGCCTTACCAACCTATATGGAGACATACCAATCGGTGTCTTATACGCCGTTCTATACGCCCAAAGTGCATCATTGAGCTTAAAGATCCAATCTTTCCTTGTGGTATTCACCGTTTTCTCAAGAATGGACTTGATCTCATGATTTGAAATTTCCGCTTGTCCACTAGTTTGTGGATGATAAGGCGTACCAATTTTGTGTGTTATGTTGTACTTCTTGAGGAGAGCGTGGAAAGCCTTCTTGAATTGTGAGCCTCCATCGCTTATCACCACTCTTGGTGTACCATGCCTATTGAAAATGTTTTCCCTTACAAAATCACAAACAACTTGAGAGTCATTAGTTTTGGTGGCTCTAGCCTCCACCCATTTCGAAACATAATCAACGGCAAGAAGTATATAAAAGTTTCCATTCGAATTGACAAAAGGGCCCATAAAATCAATACCCCACACATCAAAAATCTCAACGGCGAGAATTGGTGTGAGTGGCATTTGATTTCGAGCACCTAGATTGCCCGTTCGTTGACATCTATCACACGATTTACAAAAAATATATGAATCTTCAAACAAGGTGGGCCAATAGAATCCACTCTCGAGAACTTTGAGAGCGGTACGTTTCGAACCAAAGTGACCACCACATGCAAAAGTGTGGCAAAAGGAGAGGATGGATTGAAATTCGGAGTTAGGTACGCACCTTCGCATTATTTGATCAACGCCATATTTCCATAAGTATGGTTCATCCCACACATATTGCTTAGCTACCTTCTTAAGTTTCATCTTTTGGAAATTAGACATTGTACTAGGTACCTTCCTTGTCACCAAGTAATTCACTATATCCGCATACCAAGGTGTTGATTCTTCCATGGAGAAAAGTTGTTCGTCCGGAAAGCGGTCATGTAATGGAAGTTCCTCTTGAGACATAACAAGTCTACTAAGATGATCCGCAACGGTATTCTCCACACCCCTCTTATCACGAATTTCTATGTCGAACTCTTGTAACAATAGGATCCACCGGATTAATCTTGGCTTAGCTTCTTTCTTCTTTATTAAGTGTCTTAGTGCGGCATGATCGGAATACACAATAACCTTTGTACCCACCAAGTATGAACGAAATTTTTCCAATGCGAAAACTATAGCCAATAACTCCTTTTCCGTGGTAGAATAATTGATTTGTGCATCATTAAGGGTCCTAGATGCATAATAGATAACATGGGACAACTTGTCCACTCTTTGACCCAAAACGGCTCCAACCGCATAATCACTAGCATCACACATTAATTCAAATGGAAGATTCCAATCCGGTGATTTGATAATTGGCGCACTTGTCAACATCTCCTTTAATTTATCAAAAGCATCCTCGCATTCCTTGTTGAAGTCGAAAGGTACCTCCTTTTGTAATAACTTGCACATCGGCATGGAGATTTTGGAGAAATCCTTGATAAACCGCCTATAGAAACCTGCATGACCAAGAAAAGAACGGATCTCCCTCACCGAAGTGGGATATTGTAAGTTTCTTATTAAATCTATCTTTGACTTGTCCACTTCGAGCCTCGAGAGGACACAATGTGACCAAGTACTATGCCGTGGTTTACCATAAAGTGACATTTCTCCCAATTAAGGACAAGGTTTGTGTCTATGCATCGTTTAAGAACTAGTTCAAGGTTGTTTAAACAACCATCAAAAGAATTGCCATAAACACTAAAGTCATCCATAAATACCTCGATGATGCGCTCCACATAATCCGAGAATATACTCACCATGCATCTTTGAAAAGTAGCCGGTGCATTGCAAAGGCCGAACGGCATCCGTCTATATGCAAACGTTCCAAACGGACAAGTGAAAGTGGTCTTCTCTTGGTCCTCCGGTGCAATAACAATTCCGGATTTCTTTGGTACCACTTGAACCGGACTAACCCACTTGCTATCGGAAATTGGGTAGATTACCCCCACACTTAGCAATTTGAGTATCTCTTTTTTCACAACCTCCATCATGGGAGGATTAAGCCTACGTTGAGCATCACGCACCTCCATCATGGGATTAAGCTTTACGTTCTCTTCCATTAGAATCCGATGCATGCACATGGATGGACTAATGCCCTTGATATCCGCAATTGTCCACCCAATAGCCGTTTTGTGCTCTCTCAAGACTCTAAGCAAACGGTCTTCTTTTACCGGTGTGAGGTTCTTAGAAATAATCACCGGAAGCTCATCTCCATCTCCCAAGAAAGCATACTTCAAATGGTCCGGAAGCGGCTTCAATTCTAGTTTGGGCGCCTTCACAATAGATGGTACAAGTACTTCATCATTCACGGGTAAAGAAATATAAGAAACATTACCCTTTTTAGCCTCTTGCAATGTCGCCAAAGCACCACACATCTCCACCAATTCCTTGGAGATTTCAACATCCAAGTTAGACAAGCCATGGACGTCCAATTCAATGCTCTTTTGCAACACCACATCAAGTTCATCCTCTTGGTTCAATTCCACCATTTGTTGCGCTAATGAATCAACCACATCAATGGAGTAAACGGAATGCACATCACTTGGGTAGCGCATGGCTTCAAATATGTTAAAGTGTATTATCTCCTTGTCAAATTCCATAGTGAGTGTACCCTTATCAACATCAATCTTCGTCTTTTGCGGTCTTCATGAATGGCCTCCCAAGAAGTAAAGAAGTAGATGAACGGTTCTCATTGTTGTCCATATCCACCACAAAGAAGTCCACCGGAAAAATAAGCTCATTTACTTGCACTAGCACGTCTTCTACAAGCCCCTTTGGATATATGTTAGACTTGTTTGCTAATTGAATAATAACTCTCGTCTCTTTCAAAGGTCCAAGATTCAAGGAGTCATATATTTCGGCCGACATCACACTAATGGAAGCCCCCAAGTCAAGTAAAGCATGTTCAAACCTTTGCTTACCAATAGTAATTGGCACCGTGAAACCTCCGGGATCCGTGCACTTTGTAGGCATCTTCTTCAATAGCATAGCCGACGCACTCTCGCCAACTTTAGTAATTTCATTATCAAGCAACCTATCCTTCTTTGTGCATAATTCCTTCATGAACTTCGCATAACGTGGCATTGTCTTGATGGCCTCGATGAATGGGATGTTGATTTCGACCTTCTTAAAAATATCCATGAGTGCCTTGTCTTGAGCTTCTTTCTTGGATTTAGCAAAACGACTAGGAAAAGGAGGTGGAGTAGTAAAAGTAGGAACCGGTTCCTTGGATGGGTCGGTTGGTGTTGAATTCTCCTTTGGTGCAGCTCCCTCCTTATCTTTGACTACCTCTTCACTAGCTCTTTCATGATGACTTGGACCCTCCACTTGTCTTCCACTTCTTAAAGTAACCGCGTTAACATTCTCTCTTGGATTAACAAATGGTTGCGAAGGAAGCGTTGTAGATGCTTGTGATTTCAATAGGTTCACATCGGTTGCCAATTGTCCCATTTGAGTTTGCAAATCCTTGATGGCCGAATCGGTCTTTTGTTGATTTTGTTGAAACAATGACGTAATACCTTGCATCATGACATTAAGCTTTTCATCTATCGAAGATCCTTGTTCCTTCACTTGAGGTTGGAATTGTTGTTGAGGTTGAAAGCGTGATTGTTGGAAACCACCTTGTTGCGCATATGGATTAGGAGCCGCCGGTTGCTTGTTTGCATAACTAAAGTTAGGATGATCCTTCCACCCGGGATTGTAAGTATTGGAATATGGATCGTACCTTGGCCTTTGATTTGGATATAAAGCATTAACTTGTTCGGTCTCACCATCCGGAATAATTACCGCGCCATTCTTTGAATCATTGTCTCCATGTTACTCATCCTTTGATCAAGGTGTGAAGATGAATCACTAACTTCATGCACTCGCCTAACCATTGGTTCATCTCTTGTGTAGAATTGCTGCGAGTTTGCAGCCATACTTTCAATCAATTCTCTAGCTTGGGTCAAAGTCTTGTTCATTAGTGCACCACCACCCGCGGCATCAAGAAGAGATCTATCACTTGGGTTGAGAGCTTCGTAGAAGTATTGGAGTATCATAACATCACTAAATTGATGGTGTGGACAGCTTGCCACCAACCTCTTGTATCGCTCCCAACATTCATACAATGTCTCTCCCACATGTTGCTTCATCCCACAAATCTCCTTGCGAATTTGAGTAGCTTTGGATGCGGGAAAATATCTCTCAAGGAAAAGTTTCTTCATACCATTCCATGTTGTGATACTTCCGGAAGGTAAATAATACAACCATTCCTTAGCATTTCCCGCCAAAGAAAACGGGAAAGCTTTCAACATTGCTCCATCCGTTAACTATGGTATAGAAGTCCATAAGATGTTTGTTTGGGTCCTCATTCACCATGCCATGGAACTTTGGTAACTCCCTAATCAACCCCGGCTTAATCTCAAAAGTTGAGTTAGTTTGGATACACCATTGTTGTGTGTCAAGCTTGTGAGAAGCTAGGTCCTTGAGTGTACGATCAGCCATTGTTTCTTCCTCTTTGTCCGAATCTGTGAATTCACTTGATGAAGAAGGAGGAAGTGGGGTGTTAACCGCACGAATGAAATCCTTAGGTTGAGTGCCGGATCGAAGACGTATTGGACTCGGTCTGCCCTCTTTAAGCATTCACCAAAGGTATAGCACCTGAAATAAGATTCTCGAAAACTAAGTTAGATACGGTATAGAATCTAACAAAGCAAGAATAAAGCAAAAAAGAAAAAAACAACTAAAAATCGCCCGTTGCTCCCCGGCAACGGCGCCAAAATTTGATGCGTGTCGTAGGTGCAATCAAATTAATTAATGTTTCCACTCAATTAAAAATAATATAATGGAAGTCAAGTTCGTTCCCACGAGGAGCAAGAGATTCTAGTTGTAAAAATTGTCACTAAAAGGGGGGATGTATAAAGCAAAAGAAAATAAACAAAGCAATTAAAATCGAAAGTTGAAAGCAATAAGAGAGACAAGACCAAGGAATCCTTCTTCGTTACGAAACAATGAATCAAGTTATGTTCTTTTCTACTTGTTATTAGTCACAAATTATCACCAACCGTAGGTAAAGCAGCTAGATCAGTGCTAAACCCCTAAATCCCTTCTATCACCGGACGCGGAAGTTCTCGACTACCGGATTCTATTTACCAAACCACCTAGTAGTAGATCACTCTAGATGTAATTTAAAATAAACGCATTAAGATTCATGAACTTATTAGGTCAATATTAGTAGTTAGACTCTTAGATCAAGGTCTACTTGCTAACGTTGTTTTCACACACAATTGCTCCACGGAATCCCTCCGCAAGGTCTTGTGTTTGCTACTTATGTAAAAAGTCAAGAAACGATTACTTATCTCCTAACTTTCACTAGCTTTAGATCAAATTAACAAATCAATTTAGCGTGCACTCCAAACAATCTATCAATCAATCATGAATGAATAAACATTCCTATTAGTAAAAACAAGCGATAATTATGTGAAAAACCTCAAGATAGAATTGAAACAAAACTCAAATCATGTTAAGAACTAGGAATTCATCCTCAATCAATAAGAAAATTAGCTACTCATGCTTTTGAAATTCACACAAATAATTATTTAAAAGAAGAATTTTTAAGTTCACACAAATAATTAAGAAGAAGAATCAAAAGCAAACACAAGTGTAGTGTGTGTAGAGAGGTGTCTAAAAGATGTAGAAAACTTCTCTATTTATAGGCTTCAATATTCTCCAACTCTTCCAAGGATTAGAATCCTTTTCCTTTAGCAATTCAACTTCCAAATTCAAGTCTTTCTCAACTCTTCATCTTCTCTTTCCAAATTTGAGCCAAATTCTCCATCCAATTCCTAGTCCAAGTCTTCACACCCATGAGAGAAGTCCATAGAAAATTCTGGAATTTTTGCTCGCCGGAAAACTGGGATTGTGGCCGGAATCCGGCCGGAATAGTCGCCGTCGGCCACCTGAAAATTCTGTCCGTCGAGGGAATATGCGACGGAATATTCCGTCAGTCCACCGTTAGGACTAACGGTCAAACGGGTCAACCGTCAGTCAACTGTTAGTCAACAGGGTCAAAGAGAAGGAGTGAGTCAGAACCGAGTCAGCATCGAGTCAGCTTTCTAGTTATCTGAGTGGTTCTTACTCATCCGAGTTGGATCGGAGAATCATCTGGATCGTTCATCGGACTCACTGAGTCGACTCGCCGTAGTAGAGAATTTGACAGAGTTTCCTCTGTTTCTCGGCATTCCTCAGCCAACTTGAGGCCGATTTTAGTCTTCTCCGTAACAAGCCTACACATACATCTATTTCATTCTTGATGTGGCTTTCCGCTATACAAGCATTTTCAGCTCAGATGTTTCGTTCTATCTGCACCTGCAACATCAACTCAAGCATCACCATCTCTTCTAAATAAAGCATAATCGATTCACAACCAAGACATCAACTTCAATTAGCCACAGCTGCACCATTAACTCATCAAAGCATTCAACCGCAACATCTTCTCTATCTCAATTCAAATTTTCACCGACCCATATGTCATCAATTCGACCTCCAATTTCTACCGGTTCCAACCCAATGTTTCCTGTCTCTATTCACAATTTCTCGCTCATACGAACTCCAATTTCTACTCATTTTTTCCGATCTGCCTCAAATGGGTTTCACAATAGTGGCTCTATCTCCTTCTTCCCTGAGTCTTTTCAATCGAAACCCATTATCGATTCCACAGCAACAAAATCTTCTTCATCTCCACAGTGAAACCTTAAATCAACACCTTCATCACAGACTCAACTCTGAGTCGACTTCATCTCCTCCTTCCAATCGATGCAACATCAACACCCACAGTACCTCCTTCATAAGTTCTTCAGCATCGCCACCAACAACAACTCTCTAATCGATCTCACCACTGGACTCGAATCGATCTGCTCAACCAACAAACCTATTAATCGAACCCAATAAATGACCTCGGTTCCTTCTCGATTCAATTCTCGATCTCCTCTCACCGTGCTAACACTCTAACCCATTCATCTCTGTCTAATCTCTCTCGATCTCTGGTTTCATCAGCTCTCATTCTTCTCGATTTCTCTCGATGCTTAGGGCTGCGCTTCTGTATCTTGTTTTCATGTTCAGGTGTGAAAAAAAATGATTGAAATGAATTTCTCGAGTTTAGGTTTGGGGTATGAGAGCTGGGGCGGATTCGGGCATGGATCCGGGTATGGTTAGGGTATGGAGAGTGGTATGGATGGATGGGCTTAGGTTAGGGTATGGGTGGATTCGGACATGTGGGCTTGGGTATGGGTCGAGTTTAGGGTGTGGGTGGATTCAAACACCCACCATAAGTACATCCCAATTGTCTATTCTCACTCCCTTCTTTTGGATAAGGGACACCTCTTTGACCTCCCCTTAACTATTATTGTCCTTCCTTCAGTAATTTGAGTCACCCCTTAACCTTGGCTGGGCTCCATATAGTATTCCCTCCTTGGTGAAATGACAATTTTACCCTTTTTCTAAAATATGGTGATTTCTTCTCCTTTTCCTCCGTGTGACTCCATAGTAGCTATAAAACTCAAAACAAGCGTAAAATACATAATTTACAAGAAAAATAGCAAAGAAAGCATAAACAATAGATAGTAAATAGGATGTATTCTACACCCTATCACTACTCGACTAAACCGATTCATTTTTTTCGCCTCTCTCTTTCATTACAAAACCAGATCTTCTTCTCTTCTCAGTATTTTCTCTCCTCTCCTCTATAGAACTGAAGCATAAACTCACTGATCTGAAATCAACTTCATCTGAAATCGCTCATCTCTTATTTAAATAAAATCACTCTTCTCTGACAACAAGATATCGACTTCATCTAAAATCGATTAAGGGTTTGTAAATTAGGGTTTGCAGATGAAGAATTAATGAACAAGATGAAGGCTGCTGGAACTTCTACAAGGTATATTTTCACGAACCCTAACTTTGTTTCTCTTCTTTGTTTTAGATGTTCAATCTTTGTTCTTGTCTAGTTTTTTTACTCGATTTTAAACTAGGTTTTTTTAATTGGGGATATGTTTTACTCGATTTTAAGTTTTTTAATCGATTATCAGATTTGGGTTTCTGATCTAGGGCTTTTTACTCAGATTTGTGTGATTTGTAGATTTGCTAGGATTTTATAATTTTGTTAATTTGATGTTTGATTCGTGTTTTGAGAATCTAGGGTTTGTGATTTAAACGTGTATTCTAAGAATCCTTTAGTTTGATTGAGTATTTGGACTAATATGTGTTTTCACTTTGTTGTTCATTTTTTAGGGTTTTGAATATGCAAGGAGACAGTTCTCTGTCAAGACATTTTTTGGTAGGAAAAATCTGAGATTAAAGAAGAATCTAAGTAAGTTTCTTATAGAGTTGCAATAGATGAGAATGAAAACGTTAAACTTGAATGTCCTGCTTGGGTGCTTCTGATAAACAGTTTGCTACTGAAGAAATCTCGGCTCAGGTTTGTCCTTTTAACCCTTCTCTTTTAGGGGTTTTTGTTTCTGTCAAATACTCTCCTTATTTACTAGAGTTATAGTCCCTTGCTGTTGCACATGTTATGCACTTTATTTAGCTTATTTGAACTCTTTCAGGGTGTTGCGCTGGAGTTCAGTGAGCTTCGTCAATACACTTATGTATTCTTCAGCAATGTTGCTGAAATTATGGATGATGGTTTTGGGCAGGTGTGATTTTTTTTGGTATAAGAGTACCACCATCTCAAGGGTGGCTACCTTTCTTTTGATAAATGCTTATCGGGTATACTAAAGCTTACCCGGATTTCAATCAAATTAGTATTGTTAAACCCGATTGTGAATTTTATAGTGAAGTAGTGACTCGATTTGTTTATGTCATTATAATCCTGTGGTTCACTGACATAGAATACTTAAACATCTTTAAGGGTTTCGCAAGTGGATATGCAGGGAATCTCTTTGAGGAATCTTTAGCATTTAATAGATGTGGAGTTGGATTGTTTATATCAGAATCATCGGGGTTTGATTCAATATAACTTCTTCGATTGAGATCATTAGCGATTTTCTTCGATTAATTCTGGTGGAATAGATGAAGGGTTCTAAGGATCTGGCTCTAACATTTGCTGATAAGTGCAAGGTTTTGTTATCTCTCTCTCTCTGTTTCAATGTGTCTTTTTGTTAATCAATGCATCTCAGACTAGATTTTGCTTGAAATTGAGCTTCTGGGTTTCTTTTATTTTGTACTAATTTGAATTAGAGCTGGCTAATTTTTTGTTTCGTAAAATATAATGGCTTCAAATTGGCGAGGTTATCTAAACACTGTAAAAGCATATACAAAAGGAAGGTAAACAAATTGTCATTTTTGACCCTGAATCTGAATAGTTGAATCCTTTTTGAATGAGCTTAATCAAATTCAGTTGTTTTTTTTTGGTGATACTAAAGAAGATGTTCATACATCAAGGATTATGTATTTTCTCAAGAGAGGAAAACCTTACTTATGTGTACCTCAAGATGACTTGCATAATCTGGTATGTACTAATTGTGTATTATATGCAATATAATGAGTTTGATTTTTGCTGTAGATGTGCTTGTTTGGTTCAATTTGTGGTGTGTTTTTATTGTAGAATGTTGTTATTGACGAACGTGGTTCAATGGCGGTGGCTAATCCATACCCTAGTCCCCTTGCAAATGTGATAAAGTCTATAGGAAAGGTTGGTGTTGTATAGTATTGAATGTGGTTTTTTGACGAGAAACTTGATGTGTTTACCTGAAGTGTGAAACATTGTTGTATGAAGTTGGTTTGATGATTGTGTTGCAGTTACCTACCAAGGTTGCTTTAACTGGTGATGTTGTGTCTCTTGAAGAAGAAAAGGTAAACTCACTTGTCCTTGACATTTACAAACCTCTTCGAGTTGATGTGGATTCATGATTACTGCTGACTTTTAGATTTTTAGCGAATTTGTCAATGTCTGTCTGTACATTTTAGCTTTATCGAACGAGTGTTATTGCTTCCGTCTATTGGTTTTGGTGGTCAGATTCTATGAGCTTGTGAAATTTCTTTCATGTTTCATTATACAGATGCGGCATGTTAAAGAGAGTTTAAGAGAAACCATTGAGTTAGAAAAGAAGGCATTTAGTGCTGCTAGTTATGCAGTTACTGAAATATTGAGTTCTTCACGTATCAGTTCTATATCACGAACCGATAATCTTCGGGATGTGTTGAGTGAAGGCGAAAACGCATACGTGGTTTATAAGTTCGATCTTAGGTAAGATACTTCACTAATTACTCGGGATGTGGGTTTGCTGCCATAGTAGATGAACTTTTGGTGTCTGAAAGTGAGAGACAAGTATCTAATCATTTTGAAGGTATTGATAATGAAGATCTTTTCTGAAGTTTGGTCTCCAATGTCCGCAGTTATTGTCCTTGCAGCAACCAATCGAGCAGATGTCTTAGACCCTGCACTTCGTTGTCCAGGGAGACTTGATCGTGTTGTAATGGTTTGTAATCTTATTTTGTGGGAAACATTTGTTGTATGTGTATCTTAAAATGTTTTTGAGGATGATTTTTTTGGCTGTATTTCATAGGTGGAAACCCCTGATAGACTTGGACGAGAAGCCATTTTGAAAGTTCACGCAGCGAAAAGGAACTTCCTTTGGGGGATGATGTTGATCTTGGTGATATTGCTTCCATGGCAACTGGTTTCTTTGAGGGCTTGATTGGCCTTGATTCTGTCCTTTAGCCATGTATGTTTTACTGGGATTGACTTTTATTTGGTCATTGTTCAGGGCAGACCTTGGGAATTCGGTGAACGAAGATGCTTTGTTAGCTGGAAGACTGAACAAAGTGCTTGTAGAGAAGGTTGACTTTATCCAGGCAGTAGAACGTTCATTAGCTGTAAGTCTCTGCTTAAGATCTTGATTTTGTAAAGATGCTAAACTTGTATGCTTATGTAGAGTATCTGAATTTGGATTGTTAGACTTAAATTTTTGTTTGATGTCTGTAGGAGCTTTGGTCAGTTCCAGCATGTGAGTGCAGTTACAGATAGAGATATAAATATTGTCTATGTGAGTTTGTCAAGTAGGCATCTCAACTTTCTTTTGTGAATAATATCCTACTGTTTTGACAGTTCAAGAGGGTTCTTATTCAAATCGTCTGTATTACAGAAACATTGATGATGTAGACAAGAAGATGGATGAGATTAATGAGCAGGTTGAGAACATGGAGAAGATTCAGGACGCGTTGACAAACCGCATTGGAGCAGTTGCCGACTTTGATGAGGTGACCTTTTTCATTTTATTTGTATTTATTCATCGATGATATGAATCCATGACATGGAGTGTTGGTTTGAGCTGATAGTATATGAATATAGTTACATCTGTTTTGATGATAGTTTACCAAATATGAATATTGTCAATTTTTGTCTTTTCAGATAGAAAATACAAGAAATTAAAGTGGAGGTCTGAATACAAACAGAAGAAATCTATTGCGTAAGTCACTGCTTATACTTCATTTACTTTCTTTAGTGGCATTTACACTGGTTTGCATCTCTAGGAATGACATTGGCATCTTTATTTTTGCTTGGTAGAAGCAACCTTAAGCTAGTGACTCTGGAGATTGGAGAAAAATCTCCATTCATTGTATGTGAAGATGCCGACAATGACAAGGCTGTTGAAACTGCCCACTGTGCTCTATTATTTAACCAGGTACGTGAATCTAATGGAACTTTTGCATGAACTTTTGCTGGATCTCTTCCTGGTAATTATGTTTCTGCTACCCTTTTGTTTCTTAGTGTTGCTTAAGTCTTCTCATTTACTTGCACCTCTGTGTATGTTCAGTTGTCTGCCGGTAAATTTCATAAATTTGGTAGCCTTAAGTTAATATTATCAACTTCAAGCCAGGGAGAACTTGATGAAGAATGCTGCAAGGATAACTTACGGCTGATTTGTGCTTGGCGACTAGTGTTCGGGCTCATTAGGTGCCTTAGAAGCTGCAAGTGTTGTAAGTTTCTATGTAGTATATGTGATTTAAGTTAGAAGAATTTGTAAACTGAACTTAGGAGCTTAGAAAGTTTCTATGAACTGAATTTAGGAACTCAGTAAGTTTCTATGTATTTCCTTAGAATTTGATACTGGACAAAAAAAAAAGGGTACTTGTGTTATATTTTGACATGAATGTGATATGAATTGATTGTTGAATGTGGATTATGGATGGAATAAAAGGTCTATGCAGGTTATTTCCCAGCTTATTTTCGGAAAAAAATGAATTGACCAATTTTGACCTGGTCAAGGTTGACTGGCAGTAATTTTTTTGCTGTTACGAAAAAATTAGTAACGGCTCAGGGATGTTACGACCACGTTGTTACAAAAAAAATTGTAACGGCCCTAAGCTGTTACCACGTGTCAAATTCGTAACGGCCCTCCTTGTATAGAGCCGTTATAAACCAGAATTAAGAACGGCCCCATTGCCGTTACAAAAAAAATGTAACACCCACTTTTGCAACAGGAAAGAGCCGTTACAACCCGTTTTAGTAACGGCTCATTCTGTTTCGAATCCGAGAATTTGGTGTAGTGGCTCCTCCCTGTCAAGGATCGTGACCGTAGCCATCAAAGCTCCAACCAACCTGTTTCGTTCCCACAAAAACGCAATCTCTTCTGATCACAGTTGCCGCCAAGAACCATTGTTGCTCGTTTGTTGATACCAGCCAGAGCTTCAACATAACAACAACTACGTACAAAGGTAATCCAAACTTCTGCATATTTTTACCCATATGGAGAAGTAATATGATCACCAGTACGGAGGCTAGATGGCGATACCTTTATTATGGTTAACCCATTGGGCATACAAGATAGAACCACGTAAACCACACTTGGGGACTGAGGCTCAACATGAAATTCCTTCGCCGTCAGTCAAGGACCTCTTCAAAACAAGAGAGACGGTCAATCAAGAAACATGTAATTTGCAAGGGAAAATCAAACTGAAAGTTGGTCGAATCCTTAACCATTATTGTTATTTCCCCTATTTCGAATCAAACGGTATTCTTTCCCATGAGGAGAAAACACGACTTGTCGACCAACACTATTTGTGTGCCGTCTTCCCATTTGCCATATTGTATCGCCTCAGAAGAATGGGAAGAACTCATTTTTTGAAATCAAGGGTTAATGGCGCCCTCACTGGAGTTCTCTCCAGAAGCCGCTTCAACGTTCTCTCCCGAAGCCACTTCAACACTCTCTCCAGGAGCCGCTTCAACGTTCGCTCCAGAAGCCACTTCAACGCTCTCTCTAGGAGCCACTTCAACGTTCGCTCCAGAATTCGCTTCAACGCTCCCTCCAGGAGCCTCTTCAACGTTCGCTCCAGGAGCCGCTTCAACGTTTGCTCCAGGAACCGCTTCAACGCTCTCTCCAGGAGTCGTTCAATGTTCGCTCCAGAATCCGCTTCAACGCTCTCTCCAGGAGCCGCTTCAACGTTCGCTCCAAAAGCCGCTTTAACGTTCGCTCCAGAAGCCGCTTCAACACCTCAACGAGCCACACAGACCAACCGCATCAGTTCTGCCACATCACCTACTCAGAACTCAGCACCGCCTACTCAAGGCATGCACGAAGCTGCGCATCAACAACCACATCCCTGAGCAAAGCCAGATACGACGCCCCTCAGCTGCAAGATTGTTATTAAGGGACTCGCCTGATGATTAACAGTAAAACATAACTACAGTTCCTGTGAATGTTCCGAGATTCTTCAACGAACAAGAAAATTCGCATTGACTGTTTCATGAAGCACAACTGCATACGAAGAATCACGTGAATAGTACTTGGGGGATTGAAGACTTTCAAAAATCCCCTCATCGTCAAAAATCTCTCCATCTCATAGAAGGTAGATAACCAGAGCGTCGCGAATTTTGATGAAGGATTTCTTGCCCTCCAAAAGTACGCCACAGAGATATATTCACATATCTGGCCACGCCATCGGATCTAACAAAAGTATAACTGGGGATTGCTCATCGCATCCCATTCCATACAACAGTTCAAGATTCAGAAGATGGTTCAAAGGATGTCACTTCGAGCGAAGTCCTTGAAGACTTGATAGCAAAGACGTCGGCAATGAACGCCTCTTAGCTCGTCTACTTCACCCAATGGCTCCGGAAGATTTTGATTGTACAATCATCCGCAACATATCATCATCGCAATCGGAAGGGCGAGAATAAGCCTTCCAGGCACCAAATAACTTAAAGTCAAGGACGGATCAACAACGCAGCTACGATCTCCAAGATTAGATCTGACATGATCATTACCGAACATATATTTCATCCATCCATCCTAGGAGTGCAATGGAGTTCGGTAAATTTTGAAATCCACTGGAGAGGTTAGATACTCATTATTCTGGAGATAGAACCTTATTACACATTCCGGAGAAGATCGATGGTACTATTGGGTGGCTACATGCGCAAATTAGAAAAGAACACCTACCTTGAGTTCTCCTGGATCGCCTTACTGCTGATTATAACTATTCGAGACTGCTTTTTTGCTGTTGACGCTCGCTCTACCACCACTAACAAAGAAAGTCATTCACACCGAGCTAAATATCCGAGTTTGATCAACTACTCATGGACATTACACTCACATCTAAAATACGAAGACAAGGTGAACTTACCTTGCCGTTGACAATTAGCACGCTTATGATCGAGCTGCTGACAGTAACGAAGAGAAGCCGGCCGCTGCAGACAAAATCACGGAGCCGGCCGAGCAAAAAAAGAGGGTTGATACCCCTTTTCATACGAACGTAGTTTTTAGAGTTTGAACAGAAGAAGGATTCCTTCTTGCTCCATGAACGGGAATAGATGGATGGGCGCACCGCACTCATACCCCATAGCTGAGCTAGCAAAACTCTACTACGAAAGCCACTGGCCGCACGATCCCGCTGCTGAAGGTCGATTTGGATTTCCCTGGTAATATCTACCTGCTTCGTCTTTTCAATTTTATTTTTCGTCTGTCACCATCTAGTGCTTACCCCGCAACAATGTCACTATTATGTGCTAAGCAGGGGACTTAATGTTGATGGTGGTTTTTAGCTTAGGGCGAAAACTGTAAAAGTATGTCTACCTGACCCGGCATCAGAAGTAGTAGACCTTGATATATCTATATTCCGCAGGGAATTTGGAGAATATATCAGAATCTGATGAGTGCCCGTGTCTCTCTTCATATTATATTGAAACTCAAGCTCATAGATGAATTGTTCACTAGTATAGAGCCTAATGAGTATTTAAGCTCTTAGCTGCATTACTAACTAATGCCGGAGCCTGCCTAGTATTTTCCTATGCAATGTTCCCAGCCGAACTCTCAATATTGGCATGACATGACGATTAATGTTCACTCGCAGCGGAGTAGCATGAATCTCCCAAAGTGTCAGTATTGAAACCTACATGAAAACACTCACATAGGTTACACCACCCTCTGACAAAGGGATCAGCGTGATCACACACTTTTTAATTAAAAGTTAGAGTGATCGAACGTGTTTAAATTCCTTAAGGAAAATCTAGACTGTCCGTATCAGTCTTAAAAACGATCACGACCACACGATTTGGCCACGCAATTCAATAGGCCTAGCCTACTCCTAGCGGAACTAGGCGATCATCATGATGACCACCGGCGGGCCCACTAATACCCCGATCGATCGGAGTCCATCTAGCACATTCGCAACGCCATCGAACGCTAACCAACATGGGTGATCGCGCTGTTAAAAAGAGAGCTCAAACGAGCTAAAACCGGCCAAAATGGTCTTAGAAACATCGTGACCGTCCAACTTAGCTAGCCTAGTTGGACGGCTTAGATCTTCATTCGAATGATTAAAGAAGTGCTAACGCGTTCACCGTTGACCCAACTCCACCCTCGGTCGATCAACTTGCTTATAGCAAGACCAAAACGCATCAAATCTCTGGCCCAAAGTAGGGTTAACGCACCGTTTTGAAACCCTAAGTTGCGTTGCGGCGATATACTATTGTCGCAAATTGATCACAACCATCCATTTTTGCCAGCCAAATCAAGTGGCTTAGATTCAATTTCTGGCGACCCCAAAAGTGTTAGCGCGCTCACTGGCAACCCACCTTTGCACATGGCCGATCGGCATGTTTAAACTAACGCTGAGTGTCTTGAATCGATCGTCCAAAAGAGGGTCGGCCGCGCTGCTCCCAAACCCTAAAACTACATTAAAGGCAATGAACAACTGCCGCAAATCATCTCGTCCGTCCACTTTCGCTAGCCTAGTTGGATGGTGTAAATTTTATTTTCAGGAGGTCAACAAGGTAACGATGTGATCATCGGCCACCCCTCCTCCACAAGGAGCTCACCCATAAGGTTCTCAAACGATCACCCAAAGGTGGCTTGTCACGCTCCCTTTTCTAAGATGCTCAACTCGTGACTAACTTAAACGAGCTCTAAAACAACGATGTTTTCTCCACATCGATTATTTTTCAGTTGTTTGTTTGAAAGCGATGCTTTATATACATCGATTATAAGCAATGTTATACAAATATTGATTTCACAAATAACTTATTATTTAACCTAAAAGCACTATGTGCTGATTTTAGCGGCGAGTCTCATGACTTGACCCATTCACTCGAGACATCAAACATGTCACAAACTGGGGGATGCTCACTGGGGTATTGGTCTGGCGGTTTACAGCGTGTGGCGTGCAACGCGCCCATTACGAGAAAGTGTCAGGAAAGGATGGACGGTTAACACTAATGAGAGTAGTGGGTGAAAGTGTGACCAGTCTTCCCTCATAACGGAAACACGATGATCACCACCTTCCACACAACTCCACTTCTCCACTACTTAACTTCCTCCACTTCCTGTGGTGCGCTCAATGACTTACATAAATAGTTTTTCAACCTATTTCAAAGGAGGACAAGTGTTATCAACACAAGTAGCCAGAAACCATTTTCTGATACAAGTCATAAAACAGCCACACCTTCATAATTCAACATTCTTGATCTCAAACACCTTCTTCGCTTCCCTCCCTAAGATCAACCCTTCTCCTTCACCTTATGACCGAATTGAATCTGGAACGACCATTTCTTGGTTTAGGCCAGAGTCTTATAGATTGATCTCTCAAATCTAAATGTACTCCCATGCAGTGCATTTGTTTAGGGTTTGAATTCGTTTCTCATCAACACACACAAATTTACCAAAAACAGCAGAATCAGTTTTTACCCCAAAACAACAGTACAACTTCCTCTAATTTCCATGCCGTCCTCCTCCTTTGTTAATCCATGCACATGACCCAGTTCATTACATAGCCTATCCCATTCAAGTTGCTCGATACTGGTCAGATTCCTTCCAGTGTCACAACTAAGCCCGTCATCCACAATCATTTCAGCTATTGAAGCTTGCTTTTTCCTATAAGCTTTATATATAACAGGAAATCTGTCTTTCAAAGGACCTGTAGAACACCATTTATCAAGCCAAAACCTAATTGCCTTACCATTGTTCAATTTAAAATCAATCTGCTCATGCAAGAATGAAGTAGTGTTAATTAATTTCTTCCACACACTCATTCCTTTTGGTCTAACATCATCTGTAGGCAACAATACTTCTAGATTGTTTTTGAACTTCTGTTGGAAAACCCTCCTCCATAAAGCATTCTTCTCCCTAGAGTATCTCCAAACCCACTTATCTTTCAAAGCCTTACTAGAGCATCTCACATTCTTTATCCCCAATCCACCAAAATTTTAGGTTTACAAATTTTCAACCAAGAAACCCAACACATTTTTCTTTTATCCTCACTAGAATCCCATTAAAAATTCCTCATAAGCGTAGTCATCCTCAACTCCACACTAGTAGGCATGTGAATGAGAGAAAGAAAGTAAACAGGAAGACTAGAAAGACAACTCTTTATCAAGACTAACTGGCCTGCTTTGTTCAATACCTTCTTCTTACAAGTATCTAACTTGACCTCCATCCTCCTAATAACCTCTTCCCAGACAGAAGCACATCTTGGAGTTGATCCCAGAGGCAAACCCAAGTATTTAATAGGCAATTTCTCCACTCTGCAACCTAATTCTTCTGCCAAGGATGTTAGAGCACTGCTTGGTCGAACTCGCATGCGTTGCTATCTCAAGCATGTTTTTCAATGTTAGTGATCAAAACTATAAGTCTTGATTTCTAGCCTATTTATAGATGTCTCGGACTAGGACATAGATTGTGTAGTTGAGTTTAGTTTTCACGGCGTTCATCATTTGAAGACGAAGAACTACTAAGGGGAGCTTGTGGAACTTCTTCGACAAAAGGTATGTGGAGACTTGAACTCATCTATCACTTGGAAAGTCTATTTCTACTCTATCTCTTATATTGAGACATAAGTCGTGTTACGATATAGTTTTCTCTTTACACATTTGAGATTTCGAGCTGAGTATATCTCGCTTACATATTTCTCGAAATATGTGTTGGTAAGCTTTCGCTTCGACCAAGTTCATCTTATATCATGAGAAAATTTCCGAGTAACATCTTACATGGTTTGTGTGATACAATCATTTGATGTATGCTTGGAATGTTTCGATAATGATTATTTCAATATCTTGAAAATTGCTTTGATGCTAATAGTGTGTGAAAACGGCTATTGTCATCCTCTAAGAATGTTTCAATGATTGAAATAAAGAGTTTAGAATCTTGTAACCATCTTTGGATATAAGCATAGTGTGTTCTCACATTAGTCTATAAGTCCAAAACCGGGAACCAAAAGTATGCATACTTGTGTGTATACAAAATGGTTGAAGGAGACTGGGTAAGTATGCGTACACATACGCATACTAGCGGAAGTTCACGTCCGTGAATTTCTGCTGAGTTTGAAAACCAAACCAAACTCATCCGGTTACCTAAAGTGCGCGTACCCGTATGCATACTGGCGGAAAGAATTCACGTTCGTGAATTTTTGCTGAGTTTGAAAAACAAACCAAACTCAAATCCGGTTACTTAAGTATGCATAGGTTACTTTCTAAAATCGGTTGTGTACATGAACTTAAACATTTATGAATAAAGAATGCAATCTTTACAAACCGTGGCTATAATGTTCATGTATTGATTCGAGTGAATCAAACCGATTTTGCTTCAATTGTGTTCTTGTATAATTCTATGAGAATATAACAATTGAACAAATCTTTAACTAGTTTCATTTGAGTCATTTGAAATAGTTATGGTTAAGTTGAATAAGGTTGATATGAGAGTAATCATATGGCTAACCTCGGTTAACTATTTGTGAACCAACATGGTGTACACGTTTATAGGTACGGCTACATAAACCTAAATGAAGGTACATTTCATTTGTGTGTAACAAGCTAAGTTCGATCTAACGTTTGAAAGATATTAGCTTGGTTGAATCAGGTTTTTTATCTAACGGTGAATATTGAATGCTTTGTTACCAAGGTAACTTGGATTGCAAATTCTGATTTGAAAACTATATAAAGGAGAACTCTAGCAACTGGGAAAACTAATCCCTTCACCTCCTGTGTGTTACAAGTTGCATAACTAGAGTCGATTCTCCTTTAACCTTAGGTTTCTTCTCGAGACCCTGTAGGTTAACGACTTGAAGTCTTCATTGGGATTGTGACCCAACTATTCTCTTTGTAGTTGCGTGATCTGATCTTGCTGTTTCTATCGTGATTGAGTGCAATTGTAAGATTGGCTTAAGATTTATATCTCCGATAGGCAAGATAGAAAAGTAGTCACAAACACCTTCGTCTCATCGTTTGTGATTCCATAATATCTTGTTTCGCTAGTCGATTAAGATTATTGTGAGGTGATTGATAATACTAGGCTGTTCTTCGGGAATATAAGTCCAGTTTATCAATTGGTTCCTGTTCACCTTGATTTATCAAAAGACGGAACAAAAACTCTTGGGTATTTCTGTGGGAGATACATTTATTCAATCCTATAGACTTTTCTGTGTGAGACAGATTTGTCTATCAAGTCTTCGAATTTGGGTCGTAGCAACTCTTAGTTGTGGGTGAGATCAGCTAAGGGAATCAAGTGCGTAGTATACTGCTGGGATCAGAGACGTAAGGAGCGCAACTGTACCTTGAATCAATGTGAGATTGATTAGGGTTCAACTACAGTCCAGTCCGAAGTTAATTGGTAGTACGTTAGAGTCTATAGCGGCTTAATAAAGTGTGGTGTTCAAACTGGACTAGGTCCCGGGGGTTTTCTGCATTTGCGGTTTCCTCGTTAACAAAATTATGGTGTTTGTGTTATTTCTTTTCCGCATTATATTTTTTTATATAATTGAAATATGATAGGTGTAGAATACACCGTATTTACTATCTAGTAGTTACGCTTTCTTTGCTATTTTTCTTGTGAATTACGCACTTTACGTGTGTTTTTGAGTTATTAGGTACTCTGGAGTCGCACGGAGGAAAAGAAGGAGAAATTACCCAATTTGAGCAAAAAGGGTGAAATTGTCATCTCACAGGCAAGTGATATATGGAGCTGACCCAAGGTTAAGGGGCAACTCTATTAGGAGGAGTGTTAAATACAGCCAGCTGTGGTTAAGGGATGACCACATGTTATGGGGCATCCACTGGGGTGTCCCTTATCTGATGCAGAGGGGTGTCATTAACCAGCCTTATCCTAAAAACTAAAATGAGAGAAGGTTTTCTTTCATTCATTCGATATTTTTCACTTGAAACTGAAAACAAGAAATGGAGGCTCGAATTATTGGTGGATTGAGTGGTTGTTTACAGAGAATAGGAGGATGATGAAGAATCGATTTCGATGCTGTTCACTGATGGAGAAGTAAAGGGATTGTTGGTGATTTCAGATCCAGTTGAAGAACACAGTAGCAAAAGAGAGTTCGAGAAGACCTTATTGATGTTGAAGAATAAGATTTAGAGATTGGGTTTTAAGCGAGTGCAGAGCGAGAGATGAAGATTACATGGAAGATGAATATGGTGATGATTTCTGAGATTCCGAGTTAGGGTTTGTTCTTCATTGCTCGAGATAGATCTGTGTGGAGTCGATTTGGAGCTGGTCTTGGTGAAAGAACTGAAGTTGATCAGTGATGTATGAAGACTGATGGAGAATATGATGAAATTCTTAAGTTTAGTTGTGAAATGGAATTGGGTTTTTGGTTTCAAAATCAGTGTAAGTTTGGGTTGTTGATTGTCAAGGGTTATAGATGTTGATGTCGAAGGAACTGAATTTGCAGCTTGGATGAAGTAGCAAGTGAAGCTGTTGTTAACTGAATTAGCAGCTTAGATGGAGGAATTGGTTTGTGTTGCAGTCTGATGGCAGCAGGTTGACCTGAGGTGTCTGGAATTGAAGAATGATAAAGACCCAGATTGATAATGCTGTTGGAGGTAGTCCTGAGCAATTGGAGTTGGTGAATTGCAAGGTAGCTGAAATAGGATGGTTGTAATACTTTAGAGTGGGTGATTTTCATGGCTCAGATGGTGATACTGAGATGTAATGGTGCTGGAACTGTTGCCCTCGGCTGGAGGCCTAGAATGGGTTGATTTGCAGTGATTGAGGCAAGCAAGAATGGTTGCCTGAGATGAACTTGCACTGGCAGAGCTGGCAATGTGTAGGATGCAGATGGTGGTAAAGGCTAATTAGAGTGCTGTGGAGTCTGAGTATGGAGAATGGCAGGAGATGACAAGCAATGGCAATGAGAAGTACATGGAACTGATGGCTTGAGATAGTTGGTTCAGGTGGATTGAATGGGACTGGATTTGATTGAGCTATAAGGATGTTGCAGCCATTGAAAGATTGCAGCTTTGTGAGTGAGCGGTGATGGTGCCTGGCTCTAGGCTGCAGTGCAAATACAAGTGCGGTTGAGAACTAAGGAGTAGAGGTGGAGTTGTTATGCTTAAGTGAAGTGAGCTGCAACCGGAATTGAATCTGCGGGTGAATGTTGATTTGTACTGCCACAGAGCCGAGCTTGTGGACTCTTTGGGTGGTTTTGAATGAATCTGGGTTTGCGTGAAGTTAGTTGCAGTCATGTAACATATGAGAGGAAGTTGTGTTAGCTGCTTCAGATGGATTCTGGGTATGTCTAGAAGATGGAGCTCGACTGTGTTGTTGCTGTGATGGGTTTGCTGCGATGAATGCATTAATGCTGCAGGTTATGATGGAGAAGGAAGTTACGGAGTTGAGTCTAGGATGTGATAGTGGAGTAGAGGCTGTATTGCAGAGAGTGTTTCTGGTTTAAGCTGCAGCTGTGAGGCATTGCAGCTGTACAATCTGTTGCCAGGGATTGGCAGATATGAGTGATTGTCTCAAGTTTGCAGTCTAGAAAAGAATGGTTGGTGATGTTGCAGGGAATATCAGGTGCAGTTCAAGGAGGAATTTGGCTTGAATCGGTGTTAGATGCACAGCCAAGATGGCTGCAAAACTATGCATGGCCAAGATGGTTGGCCAAAGCTGTGAAGCACAATGATTGTGCAGCAAACTCTGGCCTGTGCAATGGCCTGAGCCACTCAGCTCACTCAGCTGATTCAGGTCTAACTAGCCAGCTGACTCACCCTGACTCAATGATCTGACCCGGTTTGACTCAGCTGAGCCTTGACCCGATCCGACCCAGTTGACCCGGCCGTTCTGACCCGTTGACCGGTGACCGGTTTGACTTTGCCGGTCACCTGAGACACTTTAGGTGACTTTTCCTACGCGGGATTCCGGCCATAATCCCGCTTTTCCGGCGAGCGTTTTTGGGACAAAATTTCTACACGGGTTTCTCTCCATGGTGGGCCGGTGAATTTCCAACTAATGGACTTTGAAGACAAAACCTAGTTTTGGAAGGAGAAAAGAATATAAAAGGAAGACTTCTACAATTTTTGGGACCACGTTTTATTATCTCTTCTCTACTTTTATTCTAGGGTTTAGAACCATGAAGTCTTTTCTCTTTCTTCTTGTGATGAACTCCTTGAATATGAGTATCTAAGTTTATTATTGGTTATGGAATAGTTGGATTTCACAAAATATGATTCTTTGATTCAATATATTAGTTTTGTCTCATAATTATCGTTTGCAATTCTCTGAAAATATTGTTTTATGATTGATTGATTGTTTTGTTAAGTTGCAAATTGGTAGAACTTCTAATCACATCTATTGCTAGTTTAGGGTTTATTATACGCAAAAGTGATATTCCTTGAATACAAGTAGCATAATATGATTATAGTTTGTAGTGATATATTCTTATGATCATATGTGAATCGTAACCTTTGTTAAATTGAATTAGTGCGCTTTCCACGTTCAATTGCTTTGATTGGCCTGATTTCATAGAACTTAATGCATCTAGGGAATTAAACTTGATTAGTGCTTTTACACGTTAGGTTGTTCCTTTAGATAGAATTCATATTCGCATCTTTTAATGTGTTTGTTGATGACATGAGGAGATTTGCAGGATATTCTTGCGATCAAGGTATTCTAGGGTCTTTGATAAAAGTTGAGATTAAAATATCAATTCTAGTTATTGTGGTGAAACCATGTTTGTGAATGAAAACGAAATCCATGACCAATATCTTCTTATCCTCGATTTGATTTGTTTGCTTTGCTTTATTTGCTTTTATTTAGTTTATTATATAAAAATCAGAAAATCCTCGGTATTTTATATAGAAACCGAAACAATTTGACAACCTAGACCTCTCTGTGGGATCGATCCTTTCTTGCCCTTGCTATATTTATATTTTGAGTAGTAAGAAAGTGTAATTTATTTTTGACGCTTACGACCGCGGTCAAATTTTGGCGCCGTTGCCGGGGAGGCAGCGGTTGTTAATTGTTTTTGGTTTCTTATTTTTGTATTTAGTTTTTGTTTTATTTTTCCTATTTTCTGGTTTTTAACCTTGGTTTGAGAATCTTATTTCAGGTGCTAATTTCTATGGAAGGAGCATATTGGAACAATGGATACGGTTTTCAACAACCTCAACAATGTGATAACTACCAATTCCATGGGTATAATCAAAACCAATTTATTGGTTATGACCAATATTCCATGGAACCTTATGGTTTTCCTCAACAACCTTATGGCGGGTATGTGTGTGAACAACCACAAGGATGGGAGGATTCTTATGCTCGTGAACAAAAAGTCTCTAACTTTATAGACCAAGTTTCCAACTTTTTACAAGAGGAATTTCAAAAAGCAAAAGAGACTACAAACGAGCAACTCCAAGAACTTCGTGAAGGTATGACTATCTTGCGAAGAGGCATTGATCAATACAAGGAAGATATGGATAATTCTTATGTGCATATGGTTTGTGATGAATATTTGATTGATGCTAATGTTGAAAAAGGCGAATCCTTGGGCACTTTCGTGGATAATTGTGTAGTTAACTCAACTCTTTATCGTAATAATGATCATTCACCTATTCAAAAGGATGAGTTAGAGATTAGCAACACTAAATTCAGCGAGGACCAATCTTATGTTGACTATGATAGTGACGGTGATTATGATACATTGCTTGAAACAACTCATGGTGACATCTCGAGGAATCTTTTGGGATCAAGATGAAGACGAAGAGGAATATGTCGACACTTGTGTAGATTACTCAAGCATTGATCTTAATAATGATCAAGAGCCTATTCAAAGGGTGGAGCTTGAGGATGATGCATTTTCGAGTGTTCTAAAAAAGTTTCTTATAATAAAATTTGGATCCGCAAAAGAGTATGTGCCTTACAACAAAAGAGGAGTATGTTGAGAATGAGACCGGTATGACCAATATTGTGGAAGACCCAATTGAGCTTGCAAATAATTTTAATGATGATGTTTATGTCGAGACTTTGGTTACTAAGAGAAATGGACGAAGAATGGTTGCAAGGTTTGATAGAGGACCATGATATACAAGAGGTGAATAATTCACTTGAGTTTTTCAAGGATGAAGAGGATTCCGTAATACAAGAGATTGTGCAAGGTTTATCTAACCCTTTGCCTATTGTTTCTTCTCCTTTACCTCTTATTGGTTTGAATGTATGTGCTTCGAGAATATTGTTGAATGACTTTGTTTCTCGTTTTCCGCCATTAGAGAAACTTGATTCTCATACTATGCAGGTTATGGAACAAGAAACCGTGGAAGTACCCGACTCCTATATCCTTTATGCACTTCCAAGTGTGGCCAAGAATAAGTGTGGGGGAAGCTTTTATCGGTTCATAGCTTCACTTTTGCTTTATATTACTAATATTTGTGTGAAGCTAGTGTTTGCAAAACAGGTTCTATGGAAGGATCCCCAACTTTCCGATTATTGGTGTATGGGGAATGAATCTTGCAAGGATATAGTCGGGCTGACGACTATAAAACAAGCGCTAAGTGGGAGGCAACCCACCGGTTTTGTATCTTTTATCCTTTTGCTTTTTATTTTTGTTTCATTTATTTATTTTTTACTGTTTTCATATCATATTTGCATCCCTATGTTTAATTTCATTGAGTCCGTAATCTATCTTAGAAGAGTATTATGACGAATACCTTTTCGTCAGAAAATTTCAGACTGCGCGTAGTTCAGTCCAGAGACCATAACTGTCAGACCGTTTATCAAAACACTGTGCAATTTTGACACTGTGTAGAAAACACGTAGGTGAACAACTTTTGTGAAATGGAGTTTTTCCAAATTCCTTACCAATTTGCACAGTTTTTGCGTTTTATCTGCTGTTACGTCAGAATTCAGAACTTTCGGTTTTACACATTGAGGACAATGTGAAGTTTAAGTGTGGGGGAGCATTTATATGTTTGTATAGTTTGTTTTTGACACCATTAGTGGATGGAACCATTTTGAATGCAGGAGTTGAGGAACCAATTAACTAAAAGGGAAGAATATAGCTCAGAAATCACAAATTAACATGATAGTTGTTACCATATCTCGAATATCACCATATCGCATTCTATTTTTATTTTTCCATATTTATCTATTGTTCTCTAAGTGCTTTGGTGGGTCACTAAAAATCGACGTGTTATTACTGCTAGGATGAAATAGAGTGGTTGAGTTACTAGGAAAAAAAAAAAAAAAAAAAAAAAAAAAAAAAAAAAAAAAAATATGAAAAGGAAAAAAAAGGACCGACCAATTAGACCAAAACGGAATAAAAAGACACTTGGGAATAGCAGTATGTGTGAAACGTAGTCCCCTGTCTCCGTCGCCTAAACAAGCGTGGAATGCAGGATCCAAGGCAACTATCATGTACTTGCTGACAAGAAGCATGCGCTTGGATCCAAAAGATCTAATCATGCCGAAAAAAAAAAAAAGAGAAATTGGATCCAGTTTGATCCAATCATAAAAAAAAAAAAAAGAAGAAATTATTATTGTGTTGAATAAAGTCACTCTTGGTTCCCTTGTATATGCCAATTGATTTGATGTAGCATTCAAGACCAAGTAGCTCAATCCAATAGGATTAGGTTCATCTTAGCAAAGTGACCTTCAGACAGAGATATGGGAAACATCGAACACTTGTGAATATTCGCCAACATCTACATCTATATCCATCTTCTTAATCTTTTCATTGTGATTGTGGTTTGTTAGTTTCCGAGTATTGTGGCTTGTTCGACTATCTAATTAGAGTTTATTTACTAATATATCAATTGAATTTACAAGGTACCTCCTCCTGTAGTCATTTTGGATTCGTTCATTGATTTGTCACGAATAGACGGAGTTTGAAATATAGGTTTTGTAGGTAGACCTCTAGTAAACCTTCACGAGACTATAACTCGTCCACTAGGGACACCTAGGGGTTTAAAGGCTTGTTATTTATGCTAAAATTAACCGTAGCCTCGACGTCACGGAGTTGTATGTATTTGTTTTAATTTTGTTTTGTTTGATTTGCTCGAGGACTAGCAAAGTCTAAGTGTGGGGGAATCTAATAGGTGTAGAATACACCGTATTTACTATCTAGTAGTTACGCTTTCTTTGCTATTTTTCTTGTGAATTACGCACTTTACGTGTGTTTTTGAGTTATTAGGTACTCTGGAGTCGCACGGAGGAAAAGAAGGAGAAATTACCCAATTTGAGCAAAAGGGTGAAATTGTCATCTCACAGGCAAGTGATATATGGAGCTGACCCAAGGTTAAGGGGCAACTCTATTAGGAGGAGTGTTAAATACAGCCAGCTGTGGTTAAGGGATGACCACATGTTATGGGGCATCCTTTTGGGTGTCCCTTATCCGATGCGAGAGGGTGTCATTAACTTGACCTTATCCTAAAAACTAAAATGAGAGAAGGTTTTCTTTCATTCATTCGATATTTTTCACTTGAAACTGAAAACAAGAAATGGAGGCTCGAATTATTGGTGGATTGAGTGGTTGTTTACAGAGAATAGGAGGATGATGAAGAATCGATTTCGATGCTGTTCACTGATGGAGAAGTAAAGGGATTGTTGGTGATTTCAGATCCAGTTGAAGAACACAGTAGCAAAAGAGAGTTCGAGAAGACCTTATTGATGTTGAAGAATAAGATTTAGAGATTGGGTTTTAAGCAGAATTGCAGAGCGAGAGATGAAGATTACATGGAAGATGAATATGGTGATGATTTCTGAGATTCCGAGTTAGGGTTTGTTCTTCATTGCTCGAGATAGATCTGTGGAGTCGATTTGGAGCTGGTCTTGGTGAAAGAACTGAAGTTGATCAGTGATGTATGAAGACTGATGGAGAATATGATGAAATTCTTAAGTTTAGTTGTGAAATGGAATTGGGTTTTTGGTTTCAAAATCAGTGTAAGTTTGGGTTGTTGATTGTCAAGGGTTATAGATGTTGATGTCGAAAGGAACTGAATTTGCAGCTTGGATGAAGTAGCAAGTGAAGCTGTTGTTAACTCGAATTAGCGGCTTAGATGGAGGAATTGGTTTGTGTTGCGGTCGATGGCAGCGAGGTTGACCCGAGGTGTCCGGAATTGAAGAATGATAAAGACCCAGATTGATAATCTTGTTGGAGGTAGTCTGAGCAATTGGAGTTGGTGAATTGCAAGGTAGCCGAAATAGGATGGTTGTAATACTTTAGAGTGGGTGATTTTCATGGCTCGGATGGTGATACCGAGATGTAATGGTCTTTGGAAGCTGTTGCCCTCTACTGGAGGCCTAGAATGGGTTGATTTGTAGTGATTGAGGCAAGCAAGAATGGTTGCCTGAGATGAACTTGCACTGGCAGAGCTGGCAATGTGTAGGATGCAGATGGTGGTAAAGGCTAATTAGAGTGTTGTGGAGTCTGAGTATGGAGAATGGCAGGAGATGACAAGCAATGGCAATGAGAAGTACATGGAACTGATGGCTTGAGATAGTTGGTTCAGGTGGATTGAATGGGACTGGATTTGATTGAGCTATAAGGATGTTGCAGCCATTGAAAGATTGCAGGTGGCCTTGTGGTGAGCGGTGATGGTGCCCTGGCTCTAGCTGGGTGCAAATACAAGTGCAGTTGAGAACTAAGGAGTAGAGGTGGAGTTGTTATGCTTAAGTGAAGTGAGCTGCAAATCGGAATTGAATCTGCAGTGAATGTTGATTTGCACCGCACAGAGCCGAGCTTGTGGACTCTTTGGGTGGTTTTGAATGAATCTGGGTTTGCGTGAAGTTAGTTGCGGTCATGTAACATATGAGAGGAAGTTGTGTTAGTCTGCTTCAGATGGATTCCAGGTATGTCTAGAAGATGGAGCTCGACCGTGTTGTTCTTTGTGATGGGTTTCTTTGCGATGAATGCATTAATCTTTGCAGTTATGATGGAGAAGGAAGTTACGGAGTTGAGTCTAGGATGTGATAGTGGAGTAGAGGCTGTATTGCAGAGAGTGTTTCTGGTTTAAGCTGCAGCTGTGAGGCATTGCAGCTGTACAATCTGTTGCCAGGGATTAGCAGATATGAGTGATTGTCTCAAGTTTGCAGTCTAGAAAAGAATGGTTGGTGATGTTGCAGGGAATATCAGGTGCAGTTCAAGGAGGAATTTGGCTTGAATCGGTGTTAGATGCACAGCCAAGATGGCTGCAAAACTATGCATGGCCAAGATGGTTGGCCAAAGCTGTGAAGCACAATGATTGTGCGAGAAACTCGCCCGTGCAATGGCTCCGAGCCACTCGGCTCACTCGGTGATTCCAGTCGACTAGCCGGTGACTCATCTCGACTCATGATGATCGACCCGGTTTGACTCGGTGAGCCTTGACCCGATCCGACCCAGTTGACCGGCCGTTTCGACCGTTGACGGTGGACGGTTTGACTTTGCCGGTCACCCGAGACACTTTCCGGTGACTTTTTCCTGGGGATTCTACCATAATCCCGATTTTCCCGGCGAGCGTTTTGGGACAAAATTTCTACGGGTTTCTCTCCATGGTGGGCCGGGTGAATTTCCAACTAATGGACTTTGAAGACAAAACCTAGTTTTGGAAGGAGAAAAAGAATATAAAAGGGAAGACTTCTACAATTTTTGGGACCACGTTTTATTATCTCTTCTCTACTTTTATTCTAGGGTTTAGAACCATGAAGTCTTTTCTCTTTCTTCTTGTGATGAACTCCTTGAATATGAGTATCTAAGTTTATTATTGGTTATGGAATAGTTGGATTTCACAAAATATGATTCTTTGATTCAATATATTAGTTTTGTCTCATAATTATCGTTTGCAATTCTCTGAAAATATTGTTTTATGATTGATTGATTGTTTTGTCAAGTTGCAAATTGGTAGAACTTCTAATCACATCTATTGCTAGTTTAGGGTTTATTATACGCAAAAGTGATATTCCTTGAATACAAGTAGCATAATATGATTATAGTTTGTAGTGATATATTCTTATGATCATATGTGAATCGTAACCTTTGTTAAATTGAATTAGTGCGCTTTCCACTTTCAATTGCTTTGATTGGCCTGATTTCATAGAACTTAATGCATCTAGGGAATTAAACTTGATTAGTGCTTTTACACGTTAGGTTGTTCCTTTAGATAGAATTCATATTCGCATCTTTTAATGTGTTTGTTGATGACATGAGGAGATTTGCGGGATATTCTTGCGATCAAGGTATTCTAGGGTCTTTGATAAAAGTTGAGATTAAAATATCAATTCTAGTTATTGTGGTGAAACCATGTTTGTGAATGAAAACGAAATCCATGACCAATATCTTCTTATCCTCGATTTGATTTGTTTGCTTTGCTTTATTTGCTTTTATTTAGTTTATTATATAAAAATCAGAAAATCCTCGGTATTTTATATAGGAAACCGAAACAATTTGACAACCTAGACCTCTCTGTGGGATCGATCCTTTCTTGCCCTTGCTATATTTATATTTTGAGTAGTAAGAAAGTGTAATTTATTTTTGACGCTTACGACCGCGGTCAAAATATCACAGGTTGTGCGTTGAGATCAATCAATCAGAATATCCAACCTTTGGTTGTTGATTTACATTGATTGACACTTGAACATTAGTCTTTGGTACCGTTCAAGTTACTCCTCTTATATTCAACCGGGATCGCAGATTTCTATTTGATGATTGAGGATTGAATTAAGAGTTAGAGATATTAAACTCTTTGATATACTTTACTCTAGATTGAGTCTGACTGTCTAGTTGATTCTCTAGAAAGTGTAGGAGTAAGTCCTCTCAGATTGCCAAACGAATTGTTGGGTGTGGTTGTTAGACCCCCGCATTGTCAATTGGTATCAGAGCAGGAAAACACATTAAAGACCTCATCAGTCTGTATTTGTAGCGATCTGAGGATGGACAATATTGCCTCTGATAAACGCATCACCAGAAATAAAAGTTCTATTTCCTTAAAGTCTATTAAAGAGAAAGATTTGTCAATCTCAAATATAGATGTACCCAGTGTTCCAAGGAAACATATATACATTGACAAGTGTTTTCCTGACTACCTTACTGATGAGTCTGACTCTGAATTTGAAAGGAATGCAGCCAAAGAGAGTGGAGTGATTTTAAAAATCATTAGAATCCAGGCTAATAAGGTTAATCGGTTGAAGCACAAAGTCAATGTTCTTGTTGGTATGATAAATGAACGCGACTCTCTTCTAAAAGTCCTCCGTGAGGGAAACGCCTCTGCCTGTCCTTCACAGACCGTGCATAAGGAAAAACTCAAGGAGGATACTTTGGAAACTGAACTTCTTTTGAGTAAACTCTCTATCCAAGAATGTTCCAAAGAGTCCAAAATACCAACTGTTTCTGTCTTAACTGGAAAAATTTCTGATTCAGAAGCAAAATCGAAATCCCTTCCTATTGAAAGAGATGTGCATGCGTCTTCCTCTAATCTAGGAATGTCCACATCACACGGAAGGAAGAATTCTCCCAACAATGGTGTTAAGACTGTTCTGTCTAATCACTCTGGTGATCAGAAAGTGTGTCTCTTTTGTAATTCAAAAGGGATTGGTGAACAAAAGAGGAATTCTAGGTTGAATGACAATTCTATTATTCGTCTTCAACACACCTTAGATTTAATCCTCAAAGGTGTAACTGACATTCGTATGTCTAAACCAATTGGTTTTAGTACTCACCATGTGTACCCTACCAGGAAAGTCAGTTCAATGAGTTCCTCAAACGCTCAAATGCGAAACAGTCTTCCTAAACCATTTCGTCGAAGAAGAACTCATGGATATTCTTCAATTAAGAAGGGAGATTATGTTGTTCATGATGTGAAAAAGGTACCAGAAGAAGGAAGCAAAAATGGAGGTATGGAAGACAACTTAAAAAGGATAATTGAAGGATATAAATAAATTATCAACAGGATGTCTATTCCCTCTGGCCAAAATTCTTCAGGTAAGAATCAGCACTATGCGTCATATTTTGATGATAGTAAATTTTATGACAACTTTTCACATCATAATGGTTTTCCTCCTAAGATCGGGAAAAAGAGGTTTAACCAGAAACAACGTTCATTTAATGAGCTCAAGGCTCATACTTGTGCTAATTAATCACAAGGTTGAAACCTCACTCTCAATAAAAAAATCCTGTCAGAGTGAGATATCTTCTGGTATACTTGATGGCAAAAATATTTTTCTGATTTTCTTCAGCTATCTTCTTATCGTCCTTAGCTGGTTTATCACCTACAAATTGTTGTGCTCTAAATTTTTCTCTTGAGAGAACAAATCTAATTAAGAGCTGAGTTTTTGTTTACTCACCAAGCAAATATTTGCTAAATCTTCTTCGCAACCTTTTGGTATAAGGGTATGTCTTTGTACGTGCTTGTACCTCTTTTCACATAGGCACATACCAAACTTGGAAACCCTAATTTCTGGTTCTTGTGAAACCTATAAATACCAAACCTTTTGTGAGAGTACGCATACTCTTGTTGTGCTCTTTTAAGGATGGGGTCCAGTTCAAGTTCTTGGGATTTACCAGCCGATTCAATTAATGATTCGGTGTATTTGGAGTTTGTTTTGAAGAAGAAAAGAACCCTTGTTAAGCCTGACGAACTCGAATCATGTGCCTCATGCTATTATGCGTTCTCTCATCAAGATCGAGAAAACGCTGAGATGGTCTCTGCTGAAGTAGTTCATGGTTTTCTCACTGATCTTGGGAAGACTCAACTGAAGCTCGAGAACTCTGTAAAGGACCTTAACGTGTTACAAAATGAGTTGAAAAAGGTCGATTCTGACATTTTTATCATGAAGTCACAAGTTAAGGATCTTCTCAATGAGGATATCTTCTCCAAAGATGCAGTTGATACAGTTGGTCACAAGCTTGAAGGTCTTGTAACCAGTGAAGTTTCCGTTCTGGAACTCTGATTGTCGCTTGTGATTGCTCTTTGTTTTTAGAGTTTGTTTTTCTTTGATTTTGTCTAGTAAATCTTCTTTAGAGAATTTATTTATTGTATTTTTAAAAGAATAACTAGGTTTTGGAATAGCCATTATTGTGAGTACACATAGCTATGTCCAACGATTTTTATCTTCAATGTTTTTAGATTTATTTATTTAAATTCTAAGTTATTTGGAAGATGATTTTTGCAATTTTAATCTTCATGATTTTATATATTGCAAATTGTTATGGAATATGTTGTTTACGTTGGTGAACTGTGACTGTCCCATACTTGTTCAAAAGTTATTTCTGTTATGTCGGTATGAAAGTATTGATAGAAGATAGAATGAACTTTTGACAATACAAAAGTTAAAGCCTTTTATGTCATCATATTGATAAAAAGAAAGGATAAAACTTTTGTTTACAAGGATTATGTCTATTGTATGTCATTGTGCAAATAGTGATGGAAAATAGAATGAATCCTTATTTATTCCGCAGTATTGGTCGATCTCCGATCCATATTTTTGTGCATATACTGTGTTGCTCCTTAAGTTTTCTTATGTTTGAGCATAACCAATTGAGTTGATCATTTTCTTATGATTAATTTAGTTGTAGCTCCGTAAGTTCTCTTATGACGAGCATGACCAATTGAATTGATCACTTTCTTGTGGTTAATTTAGTTGTGTATTTCGATTGAATTAATCATGGGTTCTCTCGTGGATAATTCAATTGAATATTTTGTATACAAAATCATGTTTTCATGTGATTTAATTTTATCCAAAAGAAATCCTTCTTTTCTTGTAAAAGCAAGGTCGCCTTTGTTGTTCTTTCGGGAATGACATTTTATGGGGGAGAGTTCTTTTTGAACTTGTGCTTAATTGCCAAATCTTTGTGGGGAGTGCGGCTGTGGAATATTAAAGGGGTTATCTTGTATATTTATAAACTCCTTGATGAATGCATTTAGCTCCGGCTTTATGATGGCATCTAAATAAGTTGATATGGTATTCTCTTTTGGTCATGAAGTATCTCTGTGAAAATTTCATGAGGTTCCCACTAGTTTTCGTACCTTTGCCAATTTATATTGACAAAAGGGGGGAGAATTAATGTGTAGTGTGATACTATAAATACATATGGTTTACGGATCATTATGTAAGGGGGAGTGGTTTTCATGTTGAGATGTAGTATTGACTAAGGGGGAGTGATACATATCACCATAGTATTGTTGTCAAAGTTGTGATACAATTGAACTTTGATGCTGTGTAATAATACTATGACACTGTATAACAATGATTGAGAGCATTTGTTTTTTTCATTGTTATCGCTACGGATCTTCAAAAACTATGATGCTGAACTTACAACCTTTAGGATCATGGAGTACTTGGAAGTGACGAAGATTTCGAGTCCTGTTGAAGATGCAAAGGAGATCAAGCATTTGGATGAGAAGCTATAATTTTTATTTATTTTGTAATCCATATGTATTGATAGTTTTGTCACTAAAATTGACAAAGGGGGAGATTGTTAGAGCACTGCTCGGTTGAACTCGCATGCGTTGCTATCTCAAGCATGTTTGTCAATGTTAGTGATCAAAACTATAAGTCTTGATTTTTAGCCTATTTATAGATGTCTCGGACTAGGACATAGATTGTGTAGTTGAGCTTAGTTTTCTCGGCGTTCATCATTTGAAGACGAAGAACTACTAAGGGGAGCTTGTGGAACTTTTTCGACAAAAGGTATGTGGAGACTTGAACTCATCTATCACTTGGAAAGTATATTTCTACTCTATCTCCTATATTGAGACATAAGTTGTGTTACGATATAGTTTTCTCTATACACATTTGAGATTTCGAGCTGAGTATATCTCGCTTACATATTTCTCGAAATATGTGTTTGTTTATGGGTGAAAACTATCTCTGCCGGTTTTGGTAATTTGGGGTGTGTGGATGAGAAATGAGTTTAAACCTTAAACAAATGCACTACACGGGAGTGCTTGTAGATTCGAGAAATCAATCTGTGTAAATCCGGCCTAAACCAAGAAATGGCCGTTCCAGACTTGTTTCGGTCACAAAGTGAAGGAGATGGGGTTGATCTTAGGGAGGGAAGGGAAGAAGGTGTTGAGATTGTGAAGGTGTTGGCTATGTATGACTTGTATCAGAAAGCTGAACTGGCTTACAGGATGTAAGATATCAGTTCCGGTGTTTGAATACGATGGGATCAACACTTGCCTCTGTTGTCTGGACTTGTTCTTCTGTCGTTTTGGAAATAGGGAGGAGAACCTATTTATACAAGTCATTTGAGCCTTATTCACGTCTCTCGTGGGAAGTGGAGGAAGTGGACTGATGGAGTAGTGGAGTTGTGTGTTGGTGTTACACGACCAGTCTTGCCCACTTCTCCTGTCATCTCTAACCGTCCATGACTTCCTGACACGTTCTTGTGATGGCGCGTTGCACGCTGCACGCTGTAAACCGCCAGACCAATACCCCAGTATGTATCCCCTAGTTTGTGACATGATTGATGTCTCGAGTGTGTGGATCGTGGGACCCACAAAAAGTAGCATGTAATGCTAGACTAAATAACTAAGTTATTTAGGAAGTCGATACTTGTGAAGTATCGTGTGTATTCTATGTGTCCGCATCATGATGTGGTAAAGTGACGGGTGGTGATTACCATGACGCCTCACTGACCAATTAACTCCTGACCAGGGTTGTATAACCAAGCCAGTGAAGTTGGACGGACGAGATGATCTTTGAGACACTCATCTGCGACCGTTGATGGAATTAGGGTTTTTTGAAGAGGTGCGAAAGCATCACTCTTCAGCTTGGTCGAATCCAAGCTTGGGATACAATTTTGACAGGGCCGATCGGGCATGTGTGTAGAAGACATGACGGTGTAGGCGCCCATATCTTATTATCTCGTGAAAGTGTGATCTGGGCCACTCAATTTGTCCGGCGAAGTTGAGTGGTCGAGATCAATTTGCAACAAAAATTTGGTGCCGCAGAAGCCGCGCATCATGTCAGTTTTGGGCGCGCGTTCCAAGACGACCAAGCTTGGTCGGTCTTGGCCGATCAGCCCGGTATGCATACAGTGGGATGGTGTATATACATGTACTTCACCGTCCCATAGAAACGTGATCTAAGCCACTCAATTTGTCCGGTAAACTTGAGCGGTCGAGATCAGTTTGTGGTTGGGAAGTGTGACCACGCCTAGCTTGGGCGCGCGAATCAAGGTGTGCAGCCAAGTTTGGTCTTGGCCGATCGGGTGTGGAGATAGGTGGGCCCGCAGTGATCATGTTGATACTTACCGGACCTGCTTAGTCTATTCCTGGACCCTTCATTCGTGCAGGAGAAAATGGACGCTCGTGATCGCGACACAACCCTAATTAAGTTTTGCCGGCCGTGTGTCATACCCAGTTTGGGGCGCACGAATCAAGACGACCAACTATAGTTGGTCCTAACCGATCAGTCAGGTATGTAGGCGATCCCACGTTGTTTGTGTTGACATGCTCTGGGCCCTTTGAATCTACATCTACACCCTCCATCTATGCCTGCGAAGATGGATGGTTGAGACTGTTTTGCGATACATGTAATGTGCCGCAAACCCTAATTTAGGGTTTTCCGTCTATAATGCTTTGGCTTGGACGGTTTGGCAAGCTATGCCACCCCTTGGGGAGGCCGACCATGCGGGGCCCGCGTTGGGTCGGTGGTGTATATTCCAATACCTTCTTGGGGTCATGGATTTAATCTAAGCCATCCAATCATGCTGGTGAAGTTGGATGGTCGTGATTGTTTATGAGACTGATACGGTCAGTCCAGATTTAAATACGCTCAATCGGGCTAGTATAACACACCGAGAGTTGTATGCTCAATCGGGCTAGTATAACACGCCGAGAGTTGTAGTCTGTAAGGGTATTTCGTACATGTTTTACTACTAATGCTTGGAGGTTCGTGTTGCTCTGCTGAGAACAACACTCAGTCGTCATGCCGCACCGGTAATGAGTACAGGAAATACAAGGCTGGATATGCATTAATTAATAATGATGTAAATTCACAAGGTATATGGGATTGTTGCTGCATGCTCCAACCTGGATGAATTTTGTGTATTTAATTCACAGAATACTGGGATTGTTGCCACATGCTCCATTCCAGGTGAATTAGTAAAGTGAAGAAGTATTCATCACTTATTAATGGCTTTATCTTTTGCAAGATGTTAGCGTATAATTTTGGCTTTTACAATTTCAGCCTTTAAATGAAAATCCACCATCAACATTAAGTCCCCTGCCTAGCGCATAATGGTTGCACTATTGTGGGGTAGGCATGAGATGGTGACATACTTATGTGAAGAAGACAGGATAAAGAAAATTTACCCGGAGGAATTTTGACCGACCGCTAGCAGTTGTCCATGTAAATGCCGTTGTGCAAGCGCGAAATCCTTTGGTGGGACCGGTTTCCTTCCTTGCATGTTTGAATCAAAAGAGGAATCCAAGCAAAAGAGGAATCCTTGTTCTATTGAGATTCTTCCAAATTTTGTCTATAAAAGGACCAACCCCTTTTCTTTTTTCTTCACTTTTTCTCTTCCCCCCCTTTTTTTTTTTTGTGCGGCAACTCTCGTCCGTGATCTCCACTGCCGCCGTCGCCGCCGCCGGAGCTTGCCGTCGCCGTCCATCCGCAGCAAGATAAGCGTTTTTTTTTTTTTTTTTTTTAAGGTAAAACCCTAGTTTTCTAGGTAAACACCTTTTGCAAAATATATACTATGCTTAGTTCTTCCACCAGGGTTGATATGCCAACATTTGTTAGGATTGCTTAGTAAAACAAACCGTGAATCCATGAGTATGTTGTGTCTTGCCTCCTTTTTCATTGTTGCATACAAAACCTAGCTTCTTAGGTTGTAGCTTGGAAAGGAACTCGGCTTGAATTTCGTGAATATGATTCCCATGACATAAGAGAACCGTGTTGTGCAAATAAATATGGTCCCGCCATATATGCTCGATTGAACATGGGTCCCATATCGTGTATGCCTGACTGAACGTCACCTTTATACCAGCCTCGTGACCTTGACCAACACCGGACTTGAAACTTGCAATACCGGACTTGAAACTTGAGCAATACCAGACTTGAAACTTGAACAATACCAGACTTGAAATTTGAACAATACCGGACTTGAAACTTGAAAAATACCGGACTTGAAGCTTGAGCAATACCGGACTTGTGACTTGATCAATACCAGACTTGGAGCTTGAGCAATACCGGTGTTTGGACCCAATCCCGACCTTGTGTATTCCAACGTGAATGCGTATCGCGTGTTTTTATACAAGTTTTGACTCCTGTTTTTATTGTAGAATGAAGAAAAGAACTCCTGTTGATATGTCTTCTGGAGATAATGCTGGTACCAAGTCGGGAAGTGTTGACAGCTTCAAAGATATGCCGAACATTGCTGATGAGTTGTTCACCTTGTCTTTTCCAAACATTAGGAAACATCCCTCTCACGGGATAGTCCCGCTTTCCGGTTCGGAAAATATGGAAGCCGATCCATCTTCTTCTTCGGCACTTGTGATGAGGTTCTGTCTTCGAAGAAATGAATATCCGCCTTCTCCTATCGACTTCAAGATTTGTCATACTCCACTGGGTTCTTATGAAGGGTGGATGAGACGCATGTTGAATAATAAGGATGTTAAAGCTAATTTGACCAAAGCGCAAATCCTTAATGCAGTCATAGCATCTGCTACTCTTGAAATTAAGAAAGATGTTGCAGGCTTGATTACTTTCATTTCTCGGTGGCGCCCTTCTAGTCATACAACTATATCTAGATGGGGAGAGATGACTATTATTCTGGAAAGCGTAGCTGCATTGATGAACCTTGCTGCCTGTGATTAAGCACCACACCCGTAACCGTTAATTTAGCTTCTATTTAGTCATTTTATTGCATCGCTTTGGATTTGTTTGTAATTCCTGGAAACAGCTTAAAACAATGTTATTAGCCTGAATATCGAGTTCTAGCTAATATGGGTATAAAATGTAGCACTTACGTGCTTATCAACACCCCCATACTTATATTTTGCTAGTCCTCGAGCAAAATAGAAGAAGACCCGCTACACAGCTGGTCATGACAAACGCCAAACACAAGACCCGCGACACAATTTTTTTTTTTTTTTTTTTTAGACCCGCTACACAGCTGGTCATAATATTCATTTTTTTTAATCAAAATTCCTAACGACAGTGCCATCCCCCCACACTTAAACATTACATTGTCCTCAATGTAATTGAATCATCCAATGTAGAAATTAAGATGGGAAATTCAAGCAAACAAATAAAAGATAGAGGAAAGAAAACAAATCTGATGGGTTGACTCCCATGAAGCGAAATCGTATGGGTTGACTCCCATAAAGCATAATCTTTGTATCCATGTTTGCGCACATAAAGAAGAATCTCAAACAAGGTGAGGTTGCACCAAAGTAAACTGCAAAGCATATATGTATAGTCTGAAAAGTTGGGGATCAATCCAACAAATCAGATCAGCCGCCAAAATGAACCTGAAAATACTATAAGTCTCCAAAAAGATGTGTAAATTCATTCCCAAAAGAAAACTGTAAGTGATACTCAAATAATGTATGATCGGGATAAGTAAATCACTCCCATAAGCAACAAGTTCAGATTGTTTGACAGTTTCTTTTTGAGAAGCACACTCTAAATCAGGTTCTAAATCAGCGGAAATACATTCGGTCGACACATTATCTTCACTAGAAATCAAAGGAAGCAATGCATTGACAATGTAAAAAGGCACTGAATCATCTAACACAACACAATGGTTTAAACCTATATTTAATGGTCCAAGTTTATCAAAATCAGTAACTCTTAAATCTGGTTCTAATTCCGCGGAAATAATTTCCGTCATGGAGTTACCTTGATTAACCATTGGAGGGCGCAATGCAATGACAATGTCAATAAGCATAGGATCATCAGAATCTGCAAAGTGGGCTAAACAAACTGAGATTGGTTCAAAATCAGCAGTTACCTGACCAGTACCAATCGCCTCCACATTAACATCAGCAATCAGGTTATCACAAGATGAGTCAGCAAAATAAGAGCTCAATGGAGCAACAATATCATGAATAATCGCCTCATTGCTATCTGCAACTAAGTGACTTATAGGAATCTCGTTATTCAAATGATTAGAAAATATCTCATTATGCACGTCTATTGTCTCTAAGTCATCAGACTCAACAATAGTATCTTCTGTATAAATATGTTCTTCTAAATCATCATTATCTGAATAAATGGCGTCTCTAACAAAACTCTCGTCCTTTTGAATATACATATAATCAGTCAAATGATCATGAGTTGGGTAAGATACAATAGATTCAGATATTATATCGGTATCATAATTCCTAAAATCACTTCTAGTGTCAAGTTCATTTTCACCTCATGGTATTGGGGTTGATACTCATCTGAATAACCACCCATAGCGAAATTACGTGGATTCCAAGTTCCATACCTGAGACGATTATAAGCAAGAACTTCCTTATACCGTGACCCATACATGTATTCACCAAGCGTCATAGACGACGTCTCGCGCAAAGCATTCATCGTTCTCAAAAAGGTACCTGAAATAAAATTCTGACACACAAAACAAGTCAAAAGGAAAAAGAAATGCTAAAATAAAAATACTGTACAAAAATAAAAATAAATAAAATAAAAACCTAACTATTTACAAAATCAAAAATACTAATTACAATATTCCTCAGCCACTCCCCGGCAACGGCGCCAAAAATTGATAGGATCCGGAGATGCCTATATTATAATAACCGCAATCGCACGGTGTCTAACTAGTAGACAAAGGCAAGTACGGGTCGAACCCACAGGGAGCGGTAGAAATACTCTAATCAATATCTCTAATGGATTAACCAGAAATAATTTTTGGGATTTTAGAATTGAATTTGAAACAATAAAAATAAATAAAAAGAATCAACAAAATGCAATGAGAGAGTATCAGTAACCAGGGTTACGGATTCCACTACTATTTATAATTATGCACCGAAAAGAACTCTAATTCCAAAAACGTGTTAATTGATTTGTTCTATTGCAACACCTATTATTGATATAATCTCCGATCATAAACTCGCATCTCCTAAGTATAGCCCATCAAATTTCTAAGCATGACCTATCAAATTATAATGACGAGAGAATTATCGAAAACATAATTTATAGATTCACAATTAATATTTGCTTCGTCTAAGCATAATCCATCAAAAGAATTAACCTAAGCATGAATTATCAAATACTAACAAATAAAATTGCAAACTATATGAATTTATGAATTTAGGCTAATGTATCATACAAAGTCGGTGTGCAACAACTCATATTATAATAAAATCAATAAACATAATTATATACTTCAAGATTCATTTTTATAGCCTAATACCAAAATAACTCCAATTTATTTCACAATGGTCTATGCTCAAAGTAGCTTTCTCCATGAACCCTAGCTACAAAATCTAGCACACCATAGAAATGGATTTCTCAAAACCCATAAAAATAAATTACAAGAGAAAGAAATAATAAACCGATAACACCGTTGTCACCCGGAAAATGATCGTCTTCCTCTCTTGTTGCATAGAAAAATGCACAAGCTAGCTCCTCTTCCATTTCCAAAACCAAAACAGTAACCAGAACCCGGTGGAAAAACAGTACCTCCCCGAACAGACCCAACCAAGAACCACCACTCTCGTAGTAATGCACTTTCTTTTATATTGAGATTCCAAGTTTAGCTCTGACTTTCCAATCTAGTGTCGTCAAAATGAGCCAAATCTTTATATACGCGGGACTCATTTCCTTAATCTTCATCCACTATGTTATTACTCTCACAAATAAAAGGTAAGTGCCTTTTCAACTTCCTTAAAAGAATTATATATGAGTATCACCTTGTTTTGGAAAGACTGAATATGGTATCTTCATTTAATTTCCTTGTTTTGGAAAGACTGAATATGGTATCTTCATTTAATTTCCTTGTACGCATATATGCCAGCACCTTTTTGTCCTTCTCTGCATGCATGCCTTTGACTTTCCTTATCATTTGGTGCTAGCAATTAGAGGTAACTTTGCATGGACTATCAAAGTGATGACATAATTGATTTCTTTCTGTTTATGCACGTCCAATCACAGAATAAATTTCCATCCTCGGCTTTGATATTGTTGGACTGCTACCGGCTTGAGACGAGGACGTATATTGATGGTGTGTTACTGAATTAACTGGCCAACTCTGCTGCCTGTGATTAAGTACCACACCAGTAACCGTTAATTTAGCTTCTATTTAGTCATTTTATTGCATCGCTTTGGATTTGTTTGTAATTCCTGGAAACAGCTTAAAACAATGTTATTAGCCTGAATATCGAGTTCTAGCTAATATAAATATGGGTATAAAATGTAGCACTTACGTGCTTATCAGGTTCTGGAAAGAAAACCATAAGGGGTGTCCCGGTTAAGATTGTTATAAAGCTAGCGAAAGGTGAAGTTCTTCCCTTAGGTGCCTTGTTCCTTGGATCGTTGTATTCTCATCTGGACGCCTTAGCAATGGATATGCATGTTTCCAACGGGTACAAGAAGGTGGAGTCGTATGTCCACTTCGCTTTTCTTCAGGCATTCTTGTGGGAACATTTCAAAAGTTATGCTCCTGTTCCCGCAACTTCGCTCAGCAATTTGTATGGTGGCTCGAGAATACTCCGTTGGCAGAGGAGGCGTCCCAGAACCGGTGCGAAACTCGTGGATATCTTTGATAATGTGTCTTCTGTAAATTTCCGCCCATGGGGGCCGATCCACTCTTCCATTGCTCAGCCGAAGACTTTTGCTATTGCTTCTGACGGCCCCGATGTTGCGTTGCGTACCGATGCCAACACTATGAAATTTGGAGAACTTATTTATCTGCACAACTGCATTTCGGGATATATCCCGTCTCTATTCAACGAAGCTCTTACTGTGACTCCGTACAACATTGACATGGCTGCTCGTCAAATGGGATTTGACCAGGGTGTTCCATTTATCCGTCCGTCGGAGGCTCCGAAAGAACTCCTCCGGGGTATCTTTGATGCTGACGTGTTCTTGGCATCGCAGAGTCTTCCCTTCTGGCCTATTGGGAGAAACCCAGTGGTAACCGACAAGTATAAGGAATTTTGGAGGAAGCAACTGTTGGCTTTCCAAGAATTCTCGGAGGATGTTGTGACAGATTCCCGTGGTGAGCCATCTTCTGACGTTCTGAAGAAGCATTTCCGGTTGAAGCCACTCCCAGCCAAACGGACCAGAGCTGATGATTGCAGTCCCCAAGCAGGAGAAAGATCCAAGAGGCAGGCATGTGATTCGGTGATCCTCAATTCTTCCAATATGCAGGTATTTAAATCTCTTTCTGTCGATTCTTTCATTTCTCCAGAACGAATTCTTCTAAGAGTGATCCTTGCTTGAAATCAGGGAATTCCGAAAGAGAATGTTTTCACAAGGTTGGCGTGCATTCAGAACGAGAAGTATGGTAACATTGGTCTTCATGTTGAGAAGTCTGGTGACACTGATTGTTATGCCGAGAAGTCTGGTGAAACCGCTCCTTTTCCAGATAATGACAGAGATGATGCAAGTTCGTCCGGACAAGGTGCCTCCTTAAGTGATCTTGTTGATGGGGCCATAATGGAAATTAGCACCCCGAGTGAAGTAGACATCGGGAGGAATGTAAGAGAGGCAACATCCGCTATTGTTGAGGTGGCTCCCCTTGAAGAACGTTACGAGCGGGTTCCAATCAATAAAGTCTGTCATGGTGACTTCTTGAAAGACCTCCCGCAACCGACAAGGCTCCTGTGATTGGTGAAGTATTGGTAATGCAGCCTGGGGCTTTGTTCGATCCTCCCTTCATTGTCCCTTATCCAGGTCATGTGTTGGTTGGAGGATTCAGTGTGCCAGCTCGGTTCGAAGGGTTATACACGGCGATATGGGAGAAGCACGGCCACATCGCTACCACTACGAAGCTCAAAAGTCGTCTTGCATTGGTCAACCGCGTTCAGGAAGCTTTATTTTCTATCCATGGGATGAGCGTCACGACTGGTCGAAACGGTTTCGAGGAGATGATTGAAGACTGGAAGTGCCATCGAGATGTGTTTGTGCAGTACGACTTCAATGCTCCTTGGTTCTTCAAAGGGTTCTCCGAGATCCAGGAGCTCCATAAATTACAAGATGAAGTCCCGTCTGCCGATTGTGTTACTCGCCAGGAAGAAGATGTTGAAAAGTTGTCTGAGGAGTTGAAGCTGAAGCAGGCTGTACTTCAAAGGATGAAAGTCTCTCTTGCCCAGAAGGACGAGTTGCTGCTAAAGGACTTTCCTTGAAGGATTCGTGCCACCTACTTGTCTTTTCTTTTAGATACTTTTCTTTTTTGAGTGATAGTGAGGATTTCCTTTCATAATTTGACTTCCGGTTTTGAACTAATAGGTAATTGAATTGGTTTATTTTGAGATAGTTTTGTAAATAACTTTTCTGAAAGAGGTTATTTTAAATGGAATTTTCATCTTGGTCATGAATGATTGCACATATCATATGAAATTGCAAATGTCGCATAAAAGGGAAGTATGAATGGAAACAAACATGACGTTTGATCATTGAGTCTCTTTCTCTATGTGCGGGATACCAAGTCCCCAGTGAATTCTAAAAATATCTTTCTTGTAAAATTATTGAATAGAACTTACTTTCTTTTGAAACCTCGCGTGTATCAAACCGAAGTAACCTCTCTAAGGAAATCGTCCGCATTAATCTCCCAGATAAGGAAAGCTATTCCTCTGAATTAAGCTTCTTCTGAACAATGCGTTTCAAAGCGTTGCATTCACTGGTAGGGTGGTGAAGGAACCAGTGGAAATGACAATACCTCGGGTCCATTACTTCTTGATCAGTTGGTGGACGCCATACAGGAGGTAGCTCCACCTTTCTGTTTCGTACTCACGCCTCCAGCAACTCCAAAATCTTTTTCATTGGGAATGGAAAATGTAGGTACTTCGAGTCTAGCTTTTCCTGCGTTCGTGGGCGTTGTGGTGTCTCTACATGGCTTCGATGTGGAGCACGTTTCGGAGATGGAGTTGGAAGACTTGTGAGTGCCATCATATTGATAAGGTGTAGAATACATCCTATTTACTATCTATTGTTTATGCTTTCTTTGCTATTTTTCTTGTAAATTATGTATTTTACGCTTGTTTTGAGTTTTATAGCTACTATGGAGTCGCACGAACGAAAAGAAGAAGAAATCACCCAAATTGAGCAAAAGGGCAAAATTGTCATTTCATGGGCAAACACTATCTGGAGCCCAGCCAAGGTTAAGGGGCTGTAAATTGGTTAGCCCTTATCAAGAGTGAACGGGTGTCTATATATATCTTACTTTAACCCAACCCTAAATCGAGAAGAGTTATCTTCTCTCAATCATTTCTCATTCGTTCCATCACCAGAAACTCAGAAAAGAAAAGCAGCCATGACTGCTAAAACCGAGAGAAGATCGATGATGGCTTGGGGCTGAAATGGAATCAAGAACAGAGATAAGAGTTTGAGATTGGTTGCTGCTATGAATTTGAGAAATAGAAATTGAAGCTGTTGTTGATTAAATCGAGATGACGAGTTCATATTAGGGTTCGAAGCCATTTCTGCAGAGAAGAACCAGAGATTTCAAAGTTCATAGACAGATTTAAAAGGTTTGATGAATTTCTGATGAACTAAGAATGGATCTGAGGAAGCCGTGTATATGAATTTTCAAGAAGAATTAGAGAATGGGTTTGAGAAATTGATGTTGATGTTGGAAGTGAACTCAGTGGATAGTAGATGTGGGATTCGATTTGGGTTTAGGGTTTGTCTGGAATTGAAGTACAGAGGTCGAGATTAAATCGAATTTACTGATGGTGGATTTCTGTGTTGATTTGAAAAAGATGGGTTCGTGGAAGAATCTGCTGCTTCCATGGTGATTGTCATGGGTACGAGAATGGGTTCGACTTTCTGGTGTTGTTGGTGGCCGCTGGTTGAAATCGAGAAGCAGTAAAGAAAATTGGAAATGTTTCCATGTCACAGAGATGGTTCCGAGAATCCGATGCTGCTGTGATGGATTGTATGGATGAATAGAAGATGGGTTTGGGTTGGGAGAAGAAGTGTTCAGCTCAGCCTAGAGGAGCAACTGGTGTTGGTGGTTCTGGTGGTGCTGAGTTGATGTTGAAGGTGCAGATAGAATGGAACAATTGAGCTGAAAGTGCTTGTGTATGAATTGCAGGAAAGCCACACTGCAGAGCATTAGATGTATGTGTTAGGTTCTTAATAGGTGAAGAAAAGAACGGCCTGAAATTGGCCTGAGAAATGCCTAGAAAACAAACGGAACTCTGTCCAATTTCTGCCCTGGCGAGTCAACTCAATGATTCAGATGACCGATCCAGAAACCGGTCCAACTCAGCTGAATAAGACCAGTTAGCCGAGTAAGATGCTGACTCGGTGGCTGAGTCACTCTTCTGCCTTGACCCAGTGGACTAACAGTTTGACTTGTTTGACCGTTAACTTAGACGGTGCCGTGATGGAATATTCTGTCGACGGAGAAAAAGATTCCGGTGACTTTTCCGGCTAATTTCCGGTCATAATACCAGCTTTCCGGTGGACCAATATGTGCAGAATTTTGTGAGAGTATTCTAGACTCATGGGTGTGAAGACTTGGACTTGGAATTGGATGGAGAATTTGGGTCAAATTTGGAAAGAGAAGATGGAGGATTTGAGAAAGACTTGAACTTGGAAATTGAATTGCTAAAGGAAAGGGTTTCTATTCTTTGGAAGATTTGGAGAGCATTGAAGCCTATAAATAGAGAAGTTCTCTACATATTTTTACACACCTCTCTACACACACAACACTTGTGTTTTTGCTTGCTTTTCAAAATTCTTATTTTAGTTATTTGTGTGAACTTGAAAAATTCTCCCTTTAATTATTTGTGTGAATTTCAAAAACATGAGTAGCTAATTTTCTTATTGATTGAGGATGAATTCCTAGTTCTTAATATATGATTTGAGTTTTGTTTCAATTCTATCTTGAAGTTTTTCACATGATTATCGTTTGTTTTTACTAATAGGAATGTTTATACATTCATGGTTGATTGATAGGTTGTTTAGAGTGCACGCTAAATTGATTTGTTAATTTGATCTAATGCTAGTGAAAGTTAGGGGATAAGTAATCGTTTCTTGACTCTTTACATAAGTAGCAAACACGAGACCTTGCGGAGGGATTCCGTGGAGAAATTGTGTGTGAAAACAAAGTTAGCAAGTAGGCCTTGATCTAAGAGTCTAACTACTAATATTAACCTAATAAGTTCATAAATCTTAATGAGTTTATTTAAATTACATATAGAGTGATCTACTACTAGGTGGTTTGGTAAATAGAATCCGGTAGTCGAGAACTTCCGTATCCGGTGATACAAGGGATTTAGGGGTTTAGCACTGATCTAGCTGCTTTACCTACGGTTGGTGATAATCTGTGACTAATAACATGTGGATGAAAAACATAACTTGAATCATTGTTTTGCAACGAAGAAGGATTCCTTGGTCTTGTCTCTCTTATTGATTTCAACTTTATCTTTGAATTGCTTTGTTTATTTTCTTTTGCTTTATACATCCCCCCTTTTTGTGACAATTAAGATAACTAAAACCTCTTGCTCCTCGTGGGAACGAACTTAACTACCACTATATTACTTGTAAATTAGGTGGAAAAATATTAATTAATTTGTTGTGGTTACGACACGCATCAAATTTTGGCGCCGTTCTTTGGGAGCGTGACGGACGATTTTAGTTGTTTTTATTTTTCTTTTTGCTTTATTCTTGCTTTGTTAGATTCTATATCGTATCTAACTTAGTTTTTGAGAATCTTGTTTCAGGTGTTATACCTTTGGTGAATGCTTAAAAAGGGTAGACCGAGTCCAATACGTCTTCGATCCGGCACTCAACTAAAGGATTTCATTCGAGCGGTTAACACTCCACTTCCTCCTTCTTCATCAAGTGATTTCGCAGATTCGGACAAAGAAAAAGAAGCAATGGCTGATCGTATACTCAAGGACCTAGCTTCTCACAAGCTCGATACACAGCAATGGTGTATCCAAACTAACTCAACCTTCGAGATCAAGCCGGGGTTGATTAGAGAGTTACCAAAGTTTCATGGCATGGTGAATGAAGATCCAAACAAACATCTTATGGACTTCTATACCATAGTTATGGCTATGCTTCCACCGGAGACTAATGCGGATGGAGCAATGTTGAAAGCTTTCCCGTTTTCTTTGGCGGGCAATGCGAAGGAATGGTTATATTATTTGCCTTCCGGAAGTATCACAACATCGAATGGTATGAAAAAACTTTTCCTCGAGAGATATTTTCCCGCATCAAAAGCTACTCAAATTCGCAAGGAGATTTGTGGGTTGAAGCAACATGTGGGAGAGTCGTTGTATGAATGTTGGGAGCGATACAAGAGGTTGGTGGCAAGCTGTCCACACCATCAATTTAGTGACGTTATGATACTCCAATACTTCTATGAAGCACTCCACCCAAGTGATAGGTCTCTTCTTGACGCCGCGGGTGGTGGTGCACTAATGAACAAGACGGTGACCCAAGCTACCGAGTTGATTGAAAGTATGGCTGCAAACTCACAACAATTCTACACAAGGGATGAACCAATGGTTAGGCGAGTGCATGAAGTTAGTGATTCATCCTCACATCTTGATCAAAGGATGGGTAACATGGAGAACATGATTCAAAGGATGGCCGCGGTTATTATTCCGGATGATGAGACCGAACAATTAAATGCTTTATATCCAAATCAAAGGCCAAGGTACGATCCATACTCGAATACTTACAATCCCGGTTGGAAGGATCATCCTAACTTTAGCTATGTAAACAAGCAAGCGGAGGCTCCTAATCCATATGCGCAACAAGGTGGTTTCCAACAATCACGCTTCCAACCTCAACAACAATTCCAACCAAAACAAGTCAAGGAGCGTGATTCTTCAATTGATGACAAGCTCAATGCATTGATGCAAGGTATGCAAGGTATCACCACTTTGGTTCAACAACAACAACAAAAGACCGATTCGGCAATCAAGGATTTGGAAATTCAAGTGGGGCAATTAGCGACCGATGTGAACCTATTGAAAGCTCAAGCGTCCACAAAGCTTCCTTCACAACCATTTGTTAATCCAAGAGAGAGCGTTAATGCAATTACTTTGAGGAGTGGGAAACAAGTGGAGCAACCAAATCAACAAGATGAGGTGTATGATGAGAAAGAGGAAATTGAAACCACACCAAAGGAGAATACATCCCCAACAAACCAACCCAAGGAGACGGTTCATACTTTCACAACTCCACCCCCATTTCCTAGCCGATTTGCTAAATCGAAGAAAGACTTGGAATACAAGGATATTTGGGACATCCTTAAGAAAGTACAAGTCAATATTCCACTCATTGAAGCTATTTGTCAAATTCCTCGTTGTGCAAAGTTCTTAAAGGAGTTGTGCATGAAGAAGAAAAGGTTAAAAGGGAATGAAGTCATGAGTGTGGGGGAGAATGCTTCGGCGTTCATTCTCAAGAAACTCCCACCAAAATTAAAGGACCCCGGTAGTTTCACTATACCTTGCACAATTGGTAAAACAAGGTTTACTCGAGCTTTACTAGATTTGGGAGCATCGGTTAATGTTATGCCTTCTTCGATTTATGATTCTTTGAATCTTGGTCCTCTTAAGGAGACCGGGGTAGTTCTTGAACTTGCTAACCGATCTAATGTTTACCCGAAAGGGATTGTTGAGAATGTTTTGGTGCAGGTTAATGAGCTTGTATTTCCGGCCGATTTCTATGTCTTAGACATGAATGATGAGAATTCTTCCAAGTCTACACCTTTGCTATTGGGTAGACCATTCTTAAGCACCGCCGGAACAAAGATTGATGTCCAAAATGGCACCTTGACTAGGGAGTTTGATGGAGCACTCATCCACTTCAATATCTTTGGAACAATGAGGTACCCTAGTGATGTGAAGTCATGTTTTCCCGTGAAAGAGATTGATGCGGGCTAATGAATCTTCCAAGAGCTAAGTCGGGCCGTCGACTTTAAAACAAGCGCTTAATGGGAGGCAACCCATAGGTTTTGTATTTTTTTTATCCTTTTGCTTTTTATTTTTGTTTATTTTTCTTGTTCCATATCATGTTAAAATTTCCCACCTTGACTTTACTAGGACGATTCAATTACATTGAGGACAATGTAAGGTTTAAGTGTGGGGGAGTGGTTAAGCATGTATTTAAAAAAAAAAAAAAAAGTTTTTACATAAAACCTCCAACTTTTAGAGATTTTAGAGTTACTAGCATACTTCTAGGTATGTTTACATAGAGATTCTGACCGACATAATTGAACTTGGAAATGTTAGAGACATTCGGATTTCTTACTTGTTAGAGTGTTAAATAATGGATTTAATCATGCCGGTGATGCAAATTTGGTGCAGGGAGAAATGCATTATTAGAGTTTCTGATCAATCATTAGTGGAGACTACCCGTATTCATATCATGTGAGGCACCGACCAGAAATTCTTCCATCTAACTAAAGAGCTTTCTTTTGAGTGTGTGTCACCATACGTTAATTCCGGGTAGAATGGTGAGCTACCCAACCTCCCACCAATAGAAGCACTACTCTTTGATCTCTTGAGTGCTAATTTTGTCAATCATGAGGGTGACGTCTATAGATGAAAGCCTCCTTCTTGTAGTTTGATTAGCAGTTAGCACCATTCTCTCCACAACAACGGGTCCATAGAAACACCATCATCATCAACAAGGAGCGACATCAAAATCTACAAGGAAAGTTGGAAAAGTTCAAGGTTTACAAGCAACAGAACGAGAGAAAAAAAAAAGAACAAATTTCATATTCAAGTAAAGCAACATACAAAGGGCAGATTTTTACATATATGTTGAGGACTTACAATACAATGAGGTAATTCTATATCCAAGTATAAAGACTTATTCACAAGAGCGAAGAAAATCAAAAGGTGAGAATTATTGAAGTTTATGATTTTGAGGCGATACAAGTTGTGAAGAATCAAGCGGTAAAGTACTTTTCCCACGGCAATGGTTTGTTTTATTTCTCTTATCTTCAAAAAAAAAAAAAAAAAAAATGAGACAAGAGAAATATTTGTTTTGTTTTTTATTTAATAAGCCGTGGGAAGGAAAATCTATAAGGAAGTTTCAAGCAACAAGGATTTAAGGTAAAAAGAGTTACAAATTGTTAAGGATTTATGAAATTCGAGAGTTTATCACCAATAGTTGAAGCCGAAGCCGAAGACCAAGAAGATAAAGACGAGGAGCGGAAGACGTTTCTATTGGATGCCGTGAGAGTGGTGTTATCATAATTGGCGATCGGATGTGAAGGTGAGTAAGTAATCTCATCCTCGATAATAGTGGTTGATTTACTTTCTTAGAGATCGTCAGAAAAATGGTTTTTCAAAATGTTAAAAGATGTGGGTTTTTAAAAATATTTCGGAAGTTATCCTTCCCACCATTCAACGTGTCGCAGGATTTCTCTCTTCATTCCTACCTGCACACATTTGTGACCCATAAAAAAGCCGTCTTTTTGAGTGCAATTATCATAAAATCCTTTTTGGTGAGGCAGAAGTCGAGGCGAAATGCTTATTGATCGTTTCTCAAACACGCGTTCTCTCATTATGGTGTGCTTATTTCTCACTCAACATTTAAGAATGAGAATATGTTCTTTAGTATTTCAAACTTCTTATTACTAGCATGCAGAAATTCTATGTCCTCATAACTCTTTGGATGCTTGGGACGCTTGAACGCTTTGAAGTTGTGAGTTTTTAGTTTGATTTGGTCGAGGACTAGCAAAGTATAATGTGGGGGAATTTGATAGGGTGTAGAATACATCCTATTTACTATCTATTGTTTATGCTTTCTTTGCTATTTTTCTTGTAAATTATGTATTTTACGCTTGTTTTGAGTTTTATAGCTACTATGGAGTCGCACGAACGAAAAGAAGAAGAAATCACCCAAATTGAGCAAAAGGGCAAAATTGTCATTTCATGGGCAAACACTATCCGGAGCCCAGCCAAGGTTAAGGGGCTGTAAATTGGTTAACCCTTATCAAGAGTGAACGAGTGTCTATATTATATCCTACTTTAACCCAACCCTAAATCGAGAAGAGTTATCTTCTCTCAATCATTTCTCATTCGTTCCATCACCAGAAACTCAGAAAAGAAAAGCAGCCATGGCTGCTAAAATCGAGAGAAGATCGATGATGGCTTGGGGCTGAAATCGAATCAAGAACAGAGATGAGAGTTTGAGATTGGTTTCTGCTATGAATTTGAGAAATAGAAATTGAAGCTGCTGTTGATTAAATCGAGATGACGAGTTCATATTAGGGTTCGAAGCCATTTCTGCAGAGAAGAACCAGAGATTTCGAAGTTCATAGACAGATTTAAAAGGTTTGATGAATTTCTGATGAACTAAGAATGGATCTGAGGAAGCCGTGTATATGAATTTTCAAGAAGAATTAGAGAATGGGTTTGAGAAATTGATGTTGATGTTGGAAGTGAACTCAGTGGATAGTAGATGTGGGATTCGATTTGGGTTTAGGGTTTGTCTGGAATTGAAGTACAGAGGTCGAGATTAAATCGAATGAACTGATGGTGGATTTCTGTGTTGATTTGAAAAAGATGGGTTCGTGGAAGAATCTGCTGCTTCCATGGTGATTGTCATGGGTACGAGAATGGGTTCGACTTTCTGGTGTTGTTGGTGGCCGCTGGTTGAAATCGAGAAGCAGTAAAGAAAATTGGAAATGTTTCCATGTCACAGAGATGGTTCCGAGAATTCGATGCTGCTGTGATGGATTGTATGGATGAATAGAAGATGGGTTTGGGTTGGGAGAAGAAGTGTTCAGCTCAGCCTAGAGGAGCAACTGGTGTTGGTGGTTCTGGTGGTGCTGAGTTGATGTTGAAGGTGCAGATAGAATGGAACAATTGAGCTGAAAGTGCTTGTGTATGAATTGCAGGAAAGCCACACTTTGCAGAGCATTAGATGTATGTGTTAGGTTCTTAACAGGTGAAGAAAAGAACGGCCTGAAATTGGCCTGAGAAATGCCTAGAAAACAAACGGAACTCTGTCCAATTTCTGCCCTGGCGAGTCAACTCAATGATTCAGATGACCGATCCATAAACTGGTCCAACTCAGCTGAATAAAACCAGTTAGCCGAGTAAGATGCTGACTCGGTGGCTGAGTCACTCTTCTGCCTTGACCCAGTGGACTAACAGTTTGACTTGTTTGACCGTTAACTTAGACGGTGCCGTGACGGAATATTCTGTCGACGGAGAAAAGATTAGGTGACTTTTCCGGCCAATTTCCGGCCATAATACCAGCTTTCCGGTGGACCAATATGTGCAGAATTTTGTGAGAGTATTCTAGACTCATGGGTGTGAAGACTTGGACTTGAAATTGGATGGAGAATTTGGGTCAAATTTGGAAAGAGAAGATGGAGGATTTGAGAAAGACTTGAACTTGGAAATTGAATTGCTAAAGGAAAGGGTTTCTATTCCTTGGAAGATTTGGAGAGCATTGAAGCCTATAAATAGAGAAGTTCTCTACATCTTTTTACACACCTCTCTACACACACAACACTTGTGTTTTTGCTTGCTTTTCAAAATTCTTCTTTTAATTATTTGTGTGAACTTGAAAAATTCTCCCTTTAATTATTTGTGTGAATTTCAAAAACATGAGTAGCTAATTTTCTTATTGATTGAGGATGAATTCCTAGTTCTTAATATATGATTTGAGTTTTGTTTCAATTCTATCTTGAAGTTTTTCACATGATTATCGTTTGTTTTTACTAATAGGAATGTTTATACATTCATGGTTGATTGATAGGTTGTTTAGAGTGCACGCTAAATTGATTTGTTAATTTGATCTAATGCTAGTGAAAGTTAGGGGATAAGTAATCGTTTCTTGACTCTTTACATAAGTAGCAAACACGAGACCTTGCAGAGGGATTCCGTGGAGCAATTGTGTGTTAAAACAACGTTAGCAAGTAGGCCTTGATCTAAGAGTCTAACTACTAATATTAACCTAATAAGTTCATAAATCTTAATGAGTTTATTTAAATTACATATAGAGTGATCTACTACTAGGTGGTTTGGTAAATAGAATCCGGTAGTCGAGAACTTCCGTATCCGGTGATACAAGGGATTTAGGGGTTTAGCATCGATCTAGTTTGCTTTACCTACGGTTGGTGATAATCTGTGACTAATAACATGTGGATGAAAAACATAACTTGAATCATTGTTTTGCAACGAAGAAGGATTCCTTGGTCTTGTCTCTCTTATTGATTTCAACTTTATCTTTGAATTGCTTTGTTTATTTTCTTTTGCTTTATACATCCCCCCTTTTTGTGACAATTAAGACAACTAAAACCTCTTGCTCCTCGTGGGAACGAACTTAACTACCACTATATTACTTGTTAATTAGGTGGAAAAATATGAATTAATTTGTTGTGGTTACGACACGCATCACATATCCGCGGATCGCTTGCCTGAGTGGAGGGGTGTGGAAGGTGTCGTAATATCACTGCTGAGTGATCGAATTGAACGCTCCCATCCTCTATACTCATGTGTTCCTTGATTGATCTCTCCTTCATCAAGCATTTCTTCACTTAGTTGAAAGGTCGATGCAGATTGAACAATCTTCCGGGCTTTGACAAGGGTCTTGAGATATAAATCTTCTAGTAGGGATCCGTAAGCTGCGGACTCCCTTTATTTATCCAGCAGACGTTGTGGTACCCCGGACAAGTCTTTTCCTCTGTGGAGTTGCCTCGAGTCTTCGTTGTCGGTTGGACCATGTTTTTCATCTCTCTTGAGTCCCCTGTGATTACGCGCTCTTTCTGCATCTCCACTGGTAAAGGTGTGACTCCTGACTAAGGATACATCGTTTCTTGCACTGTCTGAGTAGATGCCTACCGACCCTTCTTGTAATTGTGTTGTTATATCATTCAAAAGGCGGAATGTTTCGCTCTGTCTTCTAGCGATACCGGCTTGATTTGCCAAGACATCCTACAACATTCTAGCTACACTTCCCATGATATCTGAACCACCTGTGGTTTCCTGATAAGGATACATCGCGAGATGAAAACCTAAAAATTGAGAATTCGATTTTTTGCAACCGAGAGATCAACCTCCCACTGTGGTCGCCAATTATTTATGGGTGAAAACTATCTCTGCCGGTTTTGGTAATTTGGGGTGTGTGGATGAGAAATGAGTTTAAACCTTAAACAAATGCACTACACGGGAGTGCTTGTAGATTCGAGAAATCAATCTGTGCAAATCCGGCCTAAACCAAGAAATGGCCGTTCCAGACTTGTTTTGGTCACAAAGTGAAGGAGATGGGGTTGATCTTAGGGAGGGAAGCGAAGAAGGTGTTGAGATTGTGAAGGTGTTGGCTATGTATGACTTGTATCAGAAAGATGAACTGGCTTGCAGGATGTAAGCTATCAGTTCCGTTGTTTGAATACGATGGTATCAACACTTGCCTCTGTTGTCTGGACTTGTTCTTCTGTCGTTTTGGAAATAGGGAGGAGAACCTATTTATACAAGTCATTTGAGCCTTATTCACGTCTCTCGTGGGAAGTGGAGGAAGTGGAGTGATGGAGTAGTGGAGTTGTGTGTTGGTGTTACACGACCAGTCTTGCCCACTTCTCCTGTCATCTCTAACCGTCCATGACTTCCGACACGTTCTTGTGATGGCGCGTTGCACGCCGCACGCTATAAACCGAGACCAATACCCCAGTATGTATCCCCGAGTTTGTGACATGATTGATGTCTCGAGTGTGTGGATCATGGGACCCACGAGAAAGTAGCATGTAATGCTAGACTAAATAACTAAGTTATTTAGGAAGTCGATACTTGTGAAGTATCGTGTGTATTCTATGCAGTGCGCATCATGATGTGGTAAAGTGACGGGTGGTGATTACCATGACGCCTCACCGACCAATTAACTCCCCGACCGTGGTTGTATAACAAACCGGTGAAGTTGGACGGACGAGATGATCTTTGAGACACTCATCTGCGACCGTTGATGGAATTAGGGTTTTTTGAAGAGGCGCGCAAGCATCACTCTTCAGCTTGGTCGAATCCAAGCTTGGGATACAATTTTGACAGGGCCGATCGTGCATGTGTGTAGACGACATGACGGTGTAGGCGCCCATATCTCATTGTCTCGTGAAAGTGTGATCTGGGCCACTTAATTTGTCCGGCAAAGTTGAGTGGTCGAGATCAATTTGCAACAGAAATTTGGTGCCGCAGAAGCCGCGCTTCATGTCAGTTTTGGGCGCGCGTTCCAAGACGACCAAGCTTGGTCTTGGCCGATCAGCCTGGTGTGCATACGGTGGGATGGTGTATATACCTTTACTTCACCGTCCCATAGAAACGTGATCTAAGCCACTCAATTTGTCCGGTAAACTTGAGCGGTCGAGATCAGTTTGTGGTTGGGAAGTGTGACCACGCCTAGCTTGGGCGCGTGAATCAAGGTGTGCAGCCAAGTTTGGTCTTGGAAGATCGGGTGTGGAGATAGGTGGGCCCACAGTGATCATGTTGATACTTACCGGACCTGCTTAGTCTATTCCTGGACCCTTCATTCGTGCAGGAGAAAATGGACGCTCGTGATCGCGACACAACCCTAATTAAGTTTTGCCGGCCGTGTGTCATACCCAGTTTGGGGCGCACGAATCAAGACGACCAACTATAGTTGGTCCTGACCGATCAGTCAGGTATGTGGGTGGGCCCACGGTGTTTGTGTTGACATGCTCTGGGCCCTTTGAATCTACATTTACACCCTCCATCTATGCCTGCGAAGATGGATGGTTGAGACTGTTTTGCGATACATGTAATGTGCTGCAAACCCTAATTTAGGGTTTTCCGTCTATACTGCTTTGGCTTGGACGGTTTGGCAAGCTATGCCACCCCTTGGGAAGGCCGACCATGCGGGGCCCGCGTTGGATCGGTGGTGTATATTCCAATACCGCTTGGGGTCATGGATTTAATCTAAGCCATCCAATCATCTTTGGTGAAGTTGGATGGTCGTGATCGTTTCTGAGACTGATACGGTCAGTCCAGATTTAAATACGCTCAATCGGGATAGTATAACACACCGAGAGTTGTATGCTCAATCGGGCTAGTATAACACGCCGAGAGTTGTAGTCTGTAAGGGTATTTCGTACATGTTTTACTACTAATGCTTGGAGGTTTGTGTTGCTCTGCTGAGAACAACACTCAGTCGTCATGCCGCACCGGTAATGAGTATAGGAAATACAAGGTTTGGATATGCATTAATTAATAATGTTGTAAATTCACGGGGTATATGGGATTGTTCTTTTGCATGCTCCAACCTGGATGAATTTTGTGTATTTAATTCACAGAATACTGGGATTGTTGCCACATGCTCCATTCCAGGTGAATTAGTAAAGTGAAGAAGTATTCATCACTTATTAATGGCTTTATCTTTTGCAAGATGTTAGCGCATAATTTTGGCTTTTACAATTTCAGCCTTTAAATGAAAATCCACCATCAACAGTGTTGGTAAGCTTTCGCTTCGACCAAGTTCATCTTATATCATGAGAAAATTGCCGAGTAACATCTTACATGGTTTGTGTGATACAATCATTTGATGTAGGCTTGGAATGTTTCGATAATGATTATTTCAATATCTTAAAAATTGCTTTGATGCTAATAGTGTGTGAAAACGGCTATTGTCATCTTCTAAGAATGTTTCAATGATTGAAATAAAGAGTTTAGAATCTTGTAACCATCTTTGGATATAAGCATAGTGTGATCGCACATTAGTGTATAAGTCCAAAACCGGGAACCAAAAGTATGCGTACTTGTGTGTATACAAAATGGTTGAAGGAGACTGGGTAAGTATGCGTACACATACGCATACTGGAGGAAGTTCACGTCCGTGAATTTCTGCTGAGTTTGAAAACCAAACCAAACTTATCCGGTTACCTAAAGTACGCGTACCCGTACGCATACTGGCGGAAAGTTCACGTCCGTGAATTTTTGCTGAGTTTGAAAACCAAACCAAACTCAAATCCGGTTACTTAAGTACGCATACCCGTAGGCATACTTAAGTGGTTACTTTCTAAAATCGGTTGTGTACATGAACTTAAACATTTATTAATAAGGAATGCAATCTTTGCAAACCGTGGCTATAATGTTTATGTATTGATTCGAGTGAATCAAACCGATTTTGCTTCAATTGTGTTCTTGTATAATTCTATAAGAATATAGCAATTGAACAACTCTTTAAGTAGTTTCATTTGAGTCATTTGAATTAGTTATGGTTAAGATGAATAAGGTTGATATGAGAGTAATCATATGGCTAACCTCGGTTATACTATTTGTGAACCAACATGGTGTACACGTTTAGGTACGGCTACATAAACCTAAATGAGGGTACATTTCATTTGTTTGTAACAAGCTAAGTTCGATCTAACGGTTGAAAGATATTAGCCTGGTTGAATCAGGTTTTTCATCTAACGGTGAATATTGAATGCTTTGTTACCAAGGTAACTTGGATTGCAAACCCTGATTTGAAAACTATATAAAGGAGAACTCTAGCAACTGGGAAAACTAATCCCCACACCTCATGTGTGTTACTAGTTGCATAACTAGAGTCGATTCTCCTTTAACCTTTGGTTTCTTCTCGAGACCCTGTAGGTTAACGACTTGAAGACTTCATTGGGATTGTGAAGCCAGACCCAATTATTCTTCTTGTAGTTGCGTATCTAATCTTGTTGTTTCTATCGTGAATGAGTGCAATCGTAAGATTGGCTTCAGATTTATATCTCCGATAGGCAAGATAGGAAAGTAGTCACAAACACCTTCGTCTCATCGTTTGTGATTCCACAATATCTTGTTTCGCTAGTCGATTAAGATTATTGTGAGGTGATTGATAATACTAGGCTGTTCTTCGGGGAATATAAGTCTAGTTTATCAATTGGTTCCTGTTCACCTTGATTTATCAAAAGACGGAACAAAAACTCTTGGGTATTTCTGTGGGAGACAGATTTATTAAATCATATAGACTTTTCTGTGTGAGACAGATTTGACTATCAAGTCTTCGACTTTGGGTCGTAGCAACTCTTAGTTGTGGGTGAGATCAGCTAAGGGAATCAAGTGCGTAGTATCCTGATGGGATCAAAGACGTAAGGAGCTCAACTGTACCTTGAATCAGTGTGAGATTGATTAGGGTTCAACTACAGTACAGTCCGAATTTAATTGGTAGTAGGCTAGAGTCTGTAGCGGCTTAATACAGTATGGTGTTCAAACTGGACTAGGTCTCGGGGTTTTTCAGCATTTGCGGTTTCCTCGTTAACAAAATTCTGGTGTCTGTGTTATTTCTTTTCCGCATTATATTTTGTTATATAATTTAAATATCACAAGTTGTGCGTTAAGATCAATCAATTAGAATATCCAACCTTTGGTTGTTGATTTACATTGATTGACACTTGAACATTGGTCTTTGGTACCGTTCAAGTTACTCCTCTTATATTCAATCGGGCTCGCAGATTTCTATTTGTTGATTGCGGATTGAATCAAGAGTTAGAGATATTAAACTCTTTGATATACTTTACTCTAGATTGAGTATGACTGTCTAGTTGATTCTCTAAAAAGTTATTGGAGTAAGTCCTCCCAGATTGTCAAACGAATTGTTGGGTGTGGTTGTTAGACCCCCGCATTGTCAAAGGTATCCACAATATTGTCAGCACCCACAATTATCATGGAACTCTTCTCAAGGTTAAGCTTCAATCCAGTCAACAACTCGAAAGAATTAAGAATAAGAAAAAGTCTCCTGATTTCCTCCACATTAGCATCCACAAACAAAAAAGTATCATCCGCAAACTGCAGATGTGAAATACTAACTCTATTTTCCATCACCCTAAAACCATGAATCTTTCCCCTATTCACTGCATCATTAATCAACTTATACAATACTTCCACTACATACCAATAAGAATAAAATATAAGATAAAGAATCTCTATGTCGTAGCCCTTTATCTGGCTTGAACTTATCAGTAGAACTCACATTCACCAACACTGGAATATGAGCAGAGGATATACACCATTCAATCCAATGTATCCACATTCTACCAAACCCATGTTTCTCCAAGATCCTCAACAAAGTCTTCCATTTCACATTATCAAAAGCCTTCTCCATATCCACTTTACATAAAAACACCTGGAATTTTGTCCCTTAACCTGCTATCTATACATTCACTAGCTATTAAAACCTCATCCAAAATCTGCTTCTCCTTGACAAATGCACCTTGGTAATATGAAATCATCTTGTGCATAACCTTCTTCAATTTATTAGTCAGAACTTTTGACAAAACTTTATAAGAACTACCCATCAAGCTAAGATGCCTAAAGTCTTTAGGGGTACTGGAATCCTCCTTCTTTGGAATTAAGGAGACAAAATAAACATTTGAGTCTCCAATCCCAGTTACCTACCTTATGAAATTCATCCATAAGCTTCATAAAATCATATTTAATGATGTACCACCAGCTTTAGTAGAATTCCATAGAGAACCCATCTGGCCACGAAGATTTGTTAGCTCCAAAAAGCTTAATAACAGCGAATACTTCTTCTTCCGTAAACTCCTTCTCCATCTCCATTTCTCCGCATGTTCAATACTTGGAAAAAACAAGTTAATCCAAAGAAAAACCAACATTATTCTGTTTAGAAAATAAGTTGACATAGTAATTTGTCATCTCCTTCTTAATGCTTTCTTGATCAAAACAATCAGCCCCATCAATCTCCAACTTGGAAATAGTGTTCCTCCTCTTCCGAGCATTTGCAATCCTAAAAAAATAAGAGGTATTTGAGTCTCCCCATTTGAATTCATTTTGTTTTGCTCTTACATGCCATTTTCTAGCTTCAGCCACTTTAATGCTCCTAATCTTCAATAAACAACTCATCGTTTCTTCAAACTGCTCTTGTGTCAAAACATGAGTCTCCTCCATCTGATCCAAGTAATCAATCTTCTCAGTCAATTCAGATTTCAACTTCTTCACCCCTCCAAACTCAACCCTACTCCAATTTTTCAAAAAAAAATAATTAAATTCTGTAAATTTTTAAAGAAAACAAAACTTGGTCTTCCTTGATAATCCATCAAACCCCACCACTGCTCCATCTTCTTAAAAAAATCCTTATGCATGATCCAAGAGTTTTCGAACTTAAAATAAGGAGAACATTTCAGATTTGGCTTAGTAACCAACATAATAGGTTTATGATCAGAGATTACCCTAGTAAGAACCATCTGAATCACTTCTAGTAAGACCAAATCCAAGTTCATACTCAACAAAAACCTATCAAATTTGCACAATAAAGGGTCAGACTGCATATCTTACCAAGTAAATGAGCCTCCCAACAACGTTAAATCCACCAACTCCTGATTATAAATGAAACCATTAAGAAATGCATTATTCCGTCCATCACCTTCCCCTTTATTCCTCTCCTCTTCAGACCTCACAGCATTAACATCGCCTACGAAACACATAGGACCCTCCCACCATTTCCTGACTTCCTCTAGATCATTCCAAAATACAACCATATTATTGTATTCACAAGGAGAGTATACATTGCAAACAGCCCATTTAAAACCAGTAGGCTTATACAGAAACACACATGTAATATTATTCATACCAATCCTTTCATCCACCTTCCGAAGCTTATTCGTATCCCAGACAGTAAGTAAACCACCACTACTACCTGCATAAGGTTGATAAAGCCAATCAAAGTCAGAACCATACCAAATTTGACGTACTAGCCACTGGGTCATCTTCATGATTTTAGTCTCCTGCACCATGCACATAGAACATTTTTGTGCCAAAACTAGATTCCTTAAAGCTACCATCTTATCAAACACATTCAACCCACGAATATTCCAACTGATAAGTTTAAGATCCATTAATATCCTCTCTAGAATTGTTCACATGCACCACTGTCTTCAATGGACTCACTTCCACCAAAGCTAACTCATTTGACCATTCTCTATCAATTTTATTGACAACTTCCTCTTTCTTTTTCTCATTGATTTTCCTAAATCTATCTTTATACTTCAATACATGTTTTAGCACCACCTCCTTTAATACCGTCTTATCCCCATCACAAACACCACCATAAGTGCAGCAGTGAATCATCATCAACTCTGCCGCCTCCATTACCTTCTCCATACTCTCTGTATGCGAGAGTTGCACACCCCTGAGCTTCAAAACAATTTGATTTTCTATATCAGAGAGAAGATTCATCTCCACAATTTCATCATAACCCTTCCTTTGATTTTCCTTTCTGAAATCACCTCTATTTCACCTTCCTCTGCCATTTCAGTTTGGGGAAAAACCAAATCCCTAACATTTGAGTTTTCATTTCTATTAGACTCTCTATTGCTGAATACCAACACTTTACCCATATTATTTGCCTGACTTTGCACCTCCTTCTGGACAAAAGCCCATTTGCCCGATCCATCTTCTGACTCATCTGCCACCTCAGTCCCCCCCTAATGACTCATGCCTGACTGGACTTTTTGCAATTAGTTGCTGGTTACGCGCCATCAAATCCTCCACAGTATTTTGAATTTGAAACACCATTTTTTTCTAAACAAAATTTTTTCATTCAAATTTAGAAACTAAATCTAAGAGAAAACTAGATTATATACCTTACAACTCAACTCAACTAAACTAATTAATCTTGTTATAATAATTAAACAACAGCAATTTATCCATTAGTAAAAATGTAATCGAGGGTCTTGAGATTCCAGATGTCCCTATTTTGTTTTATTGTTAGCTAGACCCCAAATAGTTTTTGTATACCCTTTTTCTTTAATGAAAGTTTTTGTATACCTAGTAAGGTCATTCAAAAGAATTAGGTTTTGATTTTCCTCTTTGGATTTTAGGCTTAGTTGATAGAAGGGTAACTTTCACTTTTGATATGCCCTTAGAGTACCCCTAACCAACTACCTTGTCACTGGGAATCCTCTGTTGGATATGAAAGCCCCTATAGTATTAGTCACTGATGCTTCTTTTACTAGCATCTAGATTAGCAATCCACGTCAGCTAGGGCGACCTCATATGTCCTATGGCAGTGCTAACTAGTAGCTAAACGCTGAATAGAACAGCGTTGGACGCTAAATAATTCAGCGCCTAGATAAACGCTGCACAAAATATAGCTTGACTCAGTCAACTGAGTTGACAACGCCGCATCGAGCAGCGCCGCACCATTCGGCGCTCAAAAAATTTGATATCTCCACAGAAGCTCGACCTTCTTCCCCGTTTTCACTTCTCACTCATTTTCCCCCCATTTCTCCCGAAAATGCATGTCCAAATTCAAGAGTTCTAGAAATTTTTTCTCAAATTCCTTCAGTGGGTTTGTTCTACATCGAATTTGTGATCGATTGAAGGTGGATTGGTGCGATTCCATCCACGAAATCATTCGAGGTAAGAAATTTAAGTTTTAGGTTTAAAGTTCTTATGATCTTTTATTTTTGTTGCGATTTCATTCAAATTGATGATTGATCTTTCGTTTTTAGATGATGTAGATGATATGTGTATGATTTAATTTGATTATTATGATGAATTTTTTTTTTGGGATTTAATTTGATTATGTGTGATGAACAAAAAATGAAATTTTGATTTTTGTGATGAAAACGAATGATATTTTGTATGATTAGTTTGTAGGTAAATTTGTATGATAATTTGATTATTTTTGATTATCTGTATGATGAAAATGAATGATAATGAATTATTTTTGATAATTTGTATGATAATTTAGTTTGTATGATTGATATTTTTTTTCATGTTTGTTATTGATTGTAGTATGAATATGGATGAATTGCTAGATCGGTTGGATATAGTTTCGTCAAAGAATTGTGATAAACATGTATGCCAAGATGTTACGAAAGATCCTCGCAAACTAAGCTTTAGAAGTAGTTTGAAAGATGTTGAAGTGTATTATAATATTATAGTGAAAGATAATCCGGTAGCACAACGATTTTGTGACAATTATGGCTTTTCATCTGTTTTTGAGTTTGATTTCGCCAATGGGGATATAGGCTTAGTTGAAGCCATAGCTGAGAGATGGTGGTCAAAAACGAAGAGCTTTCATTTTCAAGATTTTGAAATTGGCCTCCTTCTTTTAGATTGGTACATGTTAACGGGAATTCCCACTGGTGACCCTAGTAAACGACCAGTAGTTATATATGCCGTCGTTGGGTAGTGATCTAACATGTCCTTCTCTGAATGATTTATATTTTTTGGATATTAAAAATCATGGTACATGGGACTCTAAGAAAAATTCAATATCCTTGGCTATCTTGAGAAACTACATTGAAAGTAGAAAAGACCAGGATAATACTGGATGTGCAGAGACATTGACACGAGCATTTTTTCTGTGTTGTTTTGGTCATTTTCTTCTAGCGGATTCTACTGGAAGAGTAGACAAATGTTGGGTTCTGTTGTTGGTTGACTTAGATAGAGTTGGGGAATATGATTGGGGTATAGCTTCGTTAGGTAATACCTATAAATATCTCGACTATTAATTGGTGAACCAAGAGTACGAATTTATCTGGCATGGTTATGGTACTTGAGTATTGGTACTATTATTACTTCCGCAACATGCAACCCTTGCTTTGTCAGACACCTGGAGGATATTATGATGTTTTCCCAAAGATTTGTCTCTTCAAGAAGATTCCAGAGTCATATTGCAGGTGAGATTGTAGCCTCAGCAAATCCTCCAAATTTGGATTCAGATGATGACAGAGCGATTGTAGAGGTCACCGACTATTATGCAGTCACTGAGGATCAATATAACACTTGGTGGAAGAAGAAGAGTGTTGGACCTTATCTCACTGAGTCATACCATGCACAGAACGTCGATGAGATAGCATTGGGTAGCTTAGTTGTTCCTCGTCATTTGTTTCCTAGTCATCCGCCTCCTGACATAATGTCGCAGACATATACTTATGACACACAGAATGAGCCCCCATCACAACTGCCGGAGATAGATTTCATTTTACCATTTTCCAATGAAGCCGGCGTAGCACGTCAATTACAAGTTCCAAGGGTTGCTTGTCCGTATAACTTTCGGGAGATGAATTTGATATTGGTAAGTACATTTACATTTGTACTCATTTTCATTTTAAGTTTCTTGAATATTTAACTAAATTCTTATATACTTGTAGGATGATTGCATTAGGTTTATGGAACAACAATGTTCATTCTAGCTTGGAGCTCGTCAACTCGTATGGGACGAGACATACAAAATGGCTACAACTTCATGTTCCTCATCTGGAAGATCTACATCTTCTTCAGTACCATGTATCCAATCCAAAATACCAAACAATCCAGATGGATCTACTACATCACAAGACCTCACATTAGGTGGTACATATGAATGGGCTATAGGTCAACAATTTTACACTCCTACGGTCGAAGATGGAGCTACTACATCACAATATCAACAACAAGGAAATGAGTTTACCGTTGCGTTGTTGGCGGAAAGCGAGACTAACATTGTTCATGATACTCAGTTCATCCAACAACAACCCCATAATTTCTTTGACCTGAATTAAATTACTTGTCGTAGTGTTTAAAGTACTTGTCGTAGTGTTTATGAAACCATATGGAGTGTTATTTGTTTTATAGGAGTGTTATACTTTTAAGTACTATTTATTTTATGGATTGTTATTTGTTTTTTATGGCGTATTTAAAGTTTTTTTTTTTGATGGCGTGTTTTAAGTTTTTATTTTATGAGGTGTTATAAAAGCTTTATGTTTTCGTTGTACTAGGTACATTATGTAGGGAGCTTTGAGAAGAATTTTGTTCGGCCTTCCATATGATGAAGATGATATAGAGACGAATGTTCTAGCAGTGGCTACGCCTTTGGAGATGCAGAGGAGGAAGGGAATACATCAACCCATCCAGAATGAAGTCAAGACCCGTCAGAGGGTGCACAGAAAACGTGTAGATGCCGATGCTCGTATGATGCAACAACAATACTTCAACTTTGATTGTATGTATGGGCCAAAGAATTTCAAAGGCCGGTTTTCTTTACCTCGTCCTCTTTTTCTGAGAATCTTAGAGCAAGTTTGTGAACATGACCATGATTTTCGCCAAAAAACGGATGCCTGCGGTATTCCTGGTCATACTCCATATATGAAAATGGTTGCCGCCATGAAACATTTTGCCAAAGCTATTGCACCTGATTCCTTAGATGATTACACCCAAATGGGAGCGACCACTATCTACTATTATGCTATAAAGTTTATGGATGCAATTATTTGAATTTATAATGGTCGATACATACGTCAGCCTACCGCTCAAGATACAGAAAGGATTTTGGCAGAGAATGAAGCTCGAGGATTTCCTGGGATACTTGGTAGTGTCGATTGTTTTCACTGGGCATGGAGAGCATGTCCAATGGATCAAGCAGGATTCCACTGCGGCTATAAGTCATATCTCTCGGTTGTTTTGCAGACGATAGCTATATATGATAGATGCATCTGGCATTCATATTTTGGTTTGGGTAGGCATAACAATGATCTTAATGTCTTGCATGCTTCAGGTTTGTTCGATAGACAACTTAATGGTGTAGCACCTCCTTGTCATTATCAAATCAATTGAAGGAATTACGACAAGGGGTACTACCTAGGAGATGGAGAAAATCCTATGCAAGCGTACAAACGCGTCTCAACCAATAGAGAATCTCTTTTCAATCAATACCAAGAAGCCAAAAGGAATGACATAGAACGTGAATTTGGTGGTCTAAAAGGTAAGTTTGGCATTATATTGAAACCTTGTCGTTATTATAAAAAATCGGACATGGAGGCAATTATGAGGGGATGCTTGATAATGCACAATATGTGTGTTGAGATGGAATATCGTGATGAGGAATGGGGGAGGATCACGGGAGATGAACCTCAACCACCAATTCAAGGAAACGTAAGGCTAGCTCCTCATATATTGTACAACCCTGCGATTTTGGCAGAACTTCGCTTGGAACTCACTACACACATTTGGAACCGACATGGAGAAGGTTTGAGAGATGGTGATATTCCAAACATGGTTATGGATGATGCCTTGCTGGAAGTTCATGAGGGTACAACCGACGTGGACACCGATGAAGACCAATATGACAATGAAGGAGATGATGCATTTTATGAGAATGGAGAGTAAATTTCATATTCACCAATTTATTTAACCATAAATACTCATTTTTTTCATTCAAGCACGTTTTCATTAGTAGGCATTCCATAAATACTCCTTTTTATTTAACCATAAATACTCCATAATACTCTTTTTTTTTTTCATTTAAGTATGTTTACAAAGCATTTAAGGACATTACATATTTAACTAGAACTTCATAATACTTCTTCATGCATATACTTCATTCAAATCAACTTCGAGATTCACCAAATATCTCCAAAGCGGTGATATGAATGAATGGCATTCCATGATCCGTTTGGTATAAATTCAAAGCATCTTCACGATTACCATTTGATGCCCTTAATGAAACGATAAAAAGCTTGCAATAACGCTTGATGCTTGCTAACCGACAACCCGATTCTGAAGACCTATCAACCCGATTACAACCCAGCGGTGAATAAAAATGATGGATTTGGTACTTCCACTCAACCTACTCAAGACAATGAAGCTGATACTTCCGCTCCAGTATCTATGGATGAAGATTTGGAGGATATGGCAGTGTTTGGTAACTCATCATCTAGTCATAATTCTGAAACCTCAGACATATCTCGTATAAGACGTTTTTTCGAACAAACAAATGATGTTAGAAGTGCAAGAAGAGATAAAATAAAGAAAAGGGCTCGTGAGGCTAAAGCATCGCAAAGAGCAGATGAAAAAATGGATAGGCTCATCGAACTTCTTAAAAAATCACAAGAAAAAGGGGTTGCAAAGTATGAAACAGAGGAAGAGTACCTCAAGAAGCACATGGAAAACTCTACAATTTTGGCAAAAACACAACAAAGGGAAGCTGACTTGAAGATCCTACGCCAAAACTTGAATGAATTAGAGGAATGGGAGAAACCCTTCAACAAACTATGGAAGAACGAGATTTTGATCCGTAATAGATTACCACCAATCCCCTAAATTAAAGTGATATATTAGTAATAATTTAAGTTATTTAGAAGTTCATTTTTAATTAAGTTATTTAAGTTATTTAGAAGTAGGATTTCAATTTCAATGTACTTTTTTATTTTTTAAGTTATTTAAGTTATTTAAGTTTCCATGTACTTTTTTAGTTTCTTCAAAAAAAGCATTGTAATCTTATTATGCAATGTTAACGAAAGATTTCCTTTATTTTGGTAAATTTTTAAATTTTGAAACAAACAACCATTGGAACAAATTGCAAAACATTTCACAATTCAAAATTTGAAAACATAGTCGTTGGTAGTGTAAACTAGGTGTAGGAAAAAGGGGAACATTTAGAAAAATCAAAATTTGAAAAAAATAGTCGTTGGGGCGTGAAGGAGGTGTAGGGAAAAAAAAAAAATGGTCAAACGTTTGAATTGTGCGTGCGCCAGAGTGGTAGCGCCGATTTGACGTAACGGCGCGTAGTCTCTGTATTTGAATAGTTCAACGCTGATGCCCTGGAATATTCCTTTAGCGCTGAACCGTTCAGCGTAATAGTCAATTTTTTAGTGCTGAACCATTCAGCGCTTCAATCTCGCTGCTACTTCACCTGCGAGCACATGCTAGAAGAGAACTAGTGTTAACTTTTAGGCCACATTTTTTTTTTGAATTGCAACACTTAGGCTAAGTCTTATGGTCTTCTAATCTAGCAGCTAGATTGGCAATCTACGCCAGCTAGGGCAACCTCCTAAGTCCCATGGTATTGCTAATCTAGGAACGAAACGCTGAATAAAACAGCGCTGAACGCTGAACCAAACATCGCCACACATTTTTATTTTTCAAATAACTAATCATTACCATTTCTCTCCCCTCTTTTCCTCTCTCTCCCCCTCTTTTTCTTCTCTCTCTCCATCTTTTCCTCTCTCTCCACGTTTCTCTCTCCCTCTTTTTCTTCTCTCTCTCCATCTTTTCCACTCTCTCCACGTTCCTCTAAATTTTCTTTCCATCTTTTCCTCCCTCTCTCCATCACGTTCTCTCTCTCCATAAGAAAAAAGTATATAGCGCTGAACTATTCAGCGTTAATATCACTTTTGAATACTGAATGATTCGGCGTTTCTCATTCTTAGTTGAAGCTATGAGCAAATGCTAGAAGAGAGAACTAGCAAGTGCAAGTGTTAACTTTTAAACCACACTTTTTTTTTTTGAATCACAACACTTTTTGGCCAATCTAGCAGCTCAATCTAGCCCATAAGGGTTAGCCTTAACTGCTAATCTAGCAGCTCAATCTAGCCCATAGGACTTGGTCTAAACTCTGTTCTAGCCGGTCCGGTCCCTCTAACGTTCCACAATTTATACTTCTCGCAGGTTTTCAGAGTTCGAAGAAAGAAAGTTATTTGCATTTGTGTTTTCTTTTAACCCTAGAATTGAATCCTTTAATCCAACTACAATTTTGAGTTGCCAACTGACGGAAACTTCGATTCCTTCTGGTATTCTTGTGCTTTACTGAAACCCTAAATTTAGGTGAAATAAGACAAACCCGATCACAATTACATCCTGCAAATCTGAGCGTCTCAAATCAAGGAGGTACAACTTCAACTGGTAAGTTATTACTGCATTTTCTGGGTCTATTATTCTCGATACTGAACTGTCACCGTAGATAGAATCTCAGAATCAGAATTAGTATTCAACAAAGAATCACTAGATTTTGTAGGAGGATTTTGAATTTGATTTACGGTTTGTAGGTTCAGCGATGGACAGTACAGTAGATGCTCTTAATAATGCTTATTTAGAATTTGTTGGTGCGGCTGCTGGTGTTCTTGAAGCTAAGGAGGTATCTGGTGGGTTAAAAACACCAAGTACAGATGCTGCTTTAGAGAATTTTAAGCAGCGGTGGGAATTGTTTAGAGTTGCATGTGATCAAGCTGAGGAATTTGTCGAATCTGTGAAACAACGAATAGGATCGGAATGTCTTGTTGATGAAGCAACTGGTTCTTCAGTTACAGGGAAATCTGGGCAAACTACCACTGGACTTCCACCTATTAGTGCTGTTCGTTTGGAACAGATGAGTAAGGCTGTGAGATGGCTTGTAATTGAACTCCAACAAGGTTCTGGTGCATCGGCTGCAGCTGCTCATACTCCATCTTCTGTTCCTTTTGATGCCCGGTTTTCTGAAGATGCAGGCCAGTAGGTATGGATCAATTCAACCATTTAATTGAGATAATTACCATGTTTCATTGTACTATAAGGATATCAATAGTGGTTCATAGCATGTAAATGGCTTAATTGGGCCTCAGGTACTTACATTATTTTCTGTGGATGGGTAAGAATGAGCTTCCTGCAACTGATTATATATAAAACCTAAAACAGGATTGCGAAGGATCTGTCTATTGGTAGGTAGAAGATAGTGATTTTTTTTTTTTTTTTGATATTTTGTTTACACCATAGCATTGTTTTGTACCCAGATCAGTTACTTTGGGTATGATTATGTCCCCAAGGTTGACTTAGGCGTTGCATCAACTGTGGGTTTTAACTTTGCAGTTCTAATCATCCTGTAAAATCTGTAGTTTGTAATGGTAGCCGAGATAAATGTATTTGGTTTTGTTATTTACTAGCTTAGTTGCGTGATCAATTTGTGGATGTATCTGCTATGTGAAAAATACTTGATCATGGGGCAAAGATATGTACAACCACATGATCCACATCATTGGTGTTCAATAGCTTGGATTTTAAAGAAATGCGTACATTTAAAAAATTTCAATATTGTTACTTACGGAGTTTGAGGAAAAGACTTGGCATCCCAAATTAAACCCAGAACGTGCAGGAATCATTTAAGAAGAATGAGAACCTACAATTTAGAATATTGCGTCTAACAACTTGTATTAGTAGTATCAGGATAGTAAACTCGATTTACAGTTTGGCCTTGGGACGGGGATGGCTGATAACCAACCTTTTTATTTGCAAAACCCTAACACTAGTAACTTGTCTGTCTGCAGTATGTTGGAATCTATAGTTAGAGAGAGGCAATAGACTTCAGTAACAGATCGCAAGCGGATCAGTTAATTATTTGGATTGAGTCAACAACCTTCTATCGGGTTCAAGCACTAACCTTCCTGAAGATCGTTATTATTGATTATTTGATTACCAACTGGAATATCCTCATTGAGGCGTCTATGTAGCTCTCTTTTGGAGTTCTATTTTGTATTGCTTCGCATCGGCTGATTCTATTGTGATCTAGTTTGCTTTTTCTAAACGAAGAAAACAAATAACTTGTTATATATCTGTGTGACTAATTTCTTGAATGTGTGACTTTCAGGTAGGAATTCAGCGTGGTGATTATTGAGAGTTAAAACATGCATAGCAGAATCTTTCACAGTACTTGGGGGCTTAAAATGTAAGGCAAAAGACATCCCTTATGATGTGATGATGGTTAGAAGTATGGTTACGGTACAAAATGTTGTTCGATTGATTAGCATAGTGTTTGTTGTTATGAATATCTAAGGATCAATGATTGAGAGCAATTTATCAAGTGTGGTTTTTATAAATGGTTCTCCTACCGAATTTTTCAAACCAACTAGGGGAATAAGTTATGGGGAACTGTTTGTCCCTGTATCTCTTCATAATTTGCATGGAAAGTCCGTCGAGGGTGCTTATGGATGCGGAAGAAAAAAATTTGATCAATGGAGTGACTTTCTCCAAACAGCCCTTGTCGATATCCCATCTGCTCTTGCAGATGATTGCCTCATTTTCACTAAGGCAACAAAGAAAGATTGCAAAAACCTCTCGACTGTCCTTAAAATTTTTAGTATGGCTTCTGGCCAACTAATAATCTACGAGAAATCAGGCATCTTCTTTGGAAAAAAGGTCTCAGACCGGGTCTAGTGGGCATTCCCAGCCACTTCCCAAACACCTTTACACATCAGCCTGGGAAGGGCCTGGCTCTTGCGGTTTTACCCAGAGAAATCTAGGGACGGGTAATGAGTGTCCGTTTTTGATGAAAAAAACGAAGAATGGTTGGCCGTTTTAAAAAAGATTTTTGTTAAAGGGAGAGCAAAAAGTGATCCGAGGAGAGCGAAAATCGTAGTTGACTCGCTAAATAGGATGATTTGTAGATTAAAATTTGACTCGGACTAAAATGCCCCACACACTCCTTTATCCTCGCAACCTAAACCTGATTACAAAATTTTGGAAATATACAGGAAAAAACGATCTTGTAAACCGAAGACAGTCAGGTTGGGATTGATAATCAAGATTAGATATGACTTGGATTAGTTTCAATGATATCATTTCAGAAGATTTTGAATTACATAAACGCTTGACTGTTTCATTCGAAAGTAGTATATGCAGTTTTAACTTAAAATGAAAATCGTGAATTGTTCGAATCTTATTATTGATTTGTATTAAGATACATAAATTAATATACATAGGCTTAGCTATACAGATCATACCTATTAATTAAGACATGTTTTTGGATCTTCACACTGACGACATGCTTTGATCATCGAAAAACTTTTTTTTTGTTTTTTGCAGCCACCTCTCATATTATTCATCAGCAGAATAAAATCCACAAGAAAAAGCCTTGAGCTAATGGCTAAAAGGGAGATTATACATGCATGACTGTGGAAGAAGACAGGATGATTTTGCCGGTTCACTTGCTCCGTCCAATGCGTATAAACTAGGGTTTTTTATTGTTTGGGAGCTGACGGATTCTGTGAGGACAAAAATCTTAAAAAAAACTATGAAACAGATAATCATTATCCATTCCCCTATCTTGACTAGTCAACTTCCCCTGACCCATGCAACCATTGCCCGTTTCAGGAATAATTTTCTTCAACATCCACAACCTTAGTGGTTTGTTTTCATCTCCACATTCTCATTTTTATGGACTTAAGAAAGACTGGTGAATCAGAGAAGGGTATGAACGGGAAATTTGGTGTCGATGGGAAGGAAGCAAATAAATGTGTTTGATGTTCACTGTAAACGTTGATTGTTGCGGCGGCAATTCATATAGACAGACACAACAGAGGAGAGAATGAAGACGCCCACCATTGCAGCAAAGCTCTACAGCGGGACGAGTTTAATGGAATCAATGGTTCTCGGTGGTGGCAATAATTTGAGGTGTTGATTGTGCTTGATGGGTGATTGCATGCAGCGGTAATTGAGATGGAATCGAGCTTATTGATTTTGGACCTCATTGAAGTCGGGGACCGTATGTTGGCTGATGTGAATCGAGTGGAAATGAAGGATGTCTGGCTGGTGTTACATTACAAGTCTTATGAGAACAAAGGGAGATGAAGCAGCATGGCAAGGAGTCAGTTGTATGAACAAGTAAAATTATGATAATGAAACTAGGGTTGGAATGAACTCATCGTGTTCATGGTCACAGAAGATTTGATCAAAGGGAACGAAAAAAATCAGAGATAAAATGTCAAGAAACGGAAGATGGTTGTCCGGTTTTTATCTCACCAAACGGATAAGCATTAGCCGTTCCCTTGGAAAATGGCTAACCATTGTTCGTTTTTCACTTTTTGAAAACGGCTAACCATTGCCCATATCCGGAGTCTTCCCGCTGGGATTTCCGCACACTAGTGAAGCCTTGCGGGAAGAGCCACATATGGCCACGGTTTTCGGGAAAAATACGGTTTAGTCCAAAACCCCATCCAAATATACTAGTTAGTCCTGACCCATTCAACTAGGTACAAATTAGTCATTTTTCATTGAAAGTACACAAATAACCTCCTGATTTACAATTTAGTCCAAATATTTACTGTTTAGTCCAAAGTGACTCACAATGATGTCAGCAATTTTAAATAATATAAAAAAGAATTAAAAATAATTTATCTTTCGAACCGTTTGTCCAAAATTCACAAACTTTATATATTCGGAAAGCTCTTTCCGAGAGCTATAAAAAGAGTACCCATATGACTATATAATTCTCATTCTTAAAAAATCTTAGTTTACATTGGCGTACAAACATGTACATGTCTACAAAAATCCAAAAAATCAAAAGACAAAACAAGGTGCACCAGTTTGTACACCGACATAGCAAAAGTAAACTGCAGCTGAATCTCATACGATAACAAGTTAGCTAGGTGATCCATTCCCAAGGGTTTACCGAACGCTCCTCTCATACCAGTTTGAAGCATGTCAGCTCCGGCACATGAAAGCATCTTGTTGATACGCAAGACATGGAAATGATGTATTTATACTGTTCATCTATACATACAATGACGAAGAGGAAAAAGTGGTCGCCACAGAGAGATCAAACTATTGTTTCATGAAGTTTTTAAGCGACAAGGAATCTAATAAAAAAACAAAATAATTATACAAAGTGGGAGCTAGAATGCTAGATATTGGTGACTCGTAAGCTAAAATACCGATGTAGCTTTTGTTTCTAACTTATTTTTCACCTAGGCCTATATAATTGAGTAATCACCGATAGCATGAATACTTGGGTAACACATTGATAAACCATCCAGTTCTTACAAAGCTAAAGCTCGAAAAAATGATTATACTAACTTACAAGTATGAGCTTAAATCTATTCATCTGTCTGCAGAGATTATTTTAATAAAACTGTTTGAAAATGGCACTGAAGCTGCAACATATATCCTAGAATGTACATTATCTTTGCCTAAGAGATGTTACAAGGATCTAAATTTCTAATGAGAGGACAACTTTTGATGGTATAAGAAAGAGATGCAGTAACTTTTGATGTTTTGTGTTATAAAAATCCAACATTTATACCACAAAAATGCACATAGTACTGAGATAACACAATAGTGTACAACTTTGTACACATCTATAGAAAATCCAACACCTGTACAATTAGTGCTTTCCCAAATTTTTGGTTTGTATACATAAATATAGTCCTACAAGTGTACAACTATTTACACCTAAATAATCAACATTTGGACTACTATGCACACCTAAATAACATAATATGTGTGTACAACTATGTACACATTAGTGCTTTCCCTAATTTCTTAGACTTCAAAATGAATAACATGTGCATAACTATGTACACTTTAATAATCAACACGTGTAAATGAAAATGAAACCACCAACATGGAGAATTTAATTGGTTGAATCGGAACAACTAGACTGCTAAGTGATAAAAGATAATTCTTCGATATACAAACAAACCGGATGATGGGCATATGGTATGTGTATTTAAGAACAACAAGCTTTTAGCAATTCTTCAAGTAGTTTTATGCAAACAAAACTAATGATGGGAATTAAGTATGTGTAACAAGCTTTTTGCAAACCTTCATGTAGTTTCTGACATGAGCCAAGTTCTCTGGAACTCCAGCTCGAGGTGGTAAAACTTTGGCGCCAAATTCAAATTAACGGATGGGACTTTCTCTCCATTGACAAAAGGATCCTGAAACAAAGAGAATACAATCACAAGTTATCAACAATACAACTACAATCGAACAAAAAATAAGTACATGTAAAACAGAACAAGCACATATAAACAGAGAGAAACACATACAATAGGTGTATAATTATGTACACATTAAGAATCAACATGTGTACAAATATGTACACCTTAGTTACTACTCTATGAATTGCTGGTGGGAACCCATTTAGATGAGGACATAACAAACACATGTGTCATATCTAAATCGTTCCATCTCGTTCACCTGGTAAGAGAAACTTCTGCACAATCCTTCCTTGCATCAACAACTGTTTTTATTTGCATCACTTTTTCCTCCCTTAAAACCTCCTTCTTGGATATGAATGCAAGCTTTTGGAGGTAACATTTCAAAGAAAAAAAGACGATAAAAATCAATACCAACCAATGTGATGAAAAAATCACGTTAAATATAGAGCACCCAATGAAAAATTCAGTTCACAAAACAAAATATCGAATCCAGGAATCGATATATGCACTCATTAGAAATCAACAGGTGTATAATTATGTGTACATTAATGATTACCAGGTGTGCAATTATGTGCATATTAACCATCAAGATGTGTAGAACTATGTGCACATTAACGATTTATAGGCGTCAACTAACAGGTGTACCACTATGTGCACATTAATGATCAACAGGTGTACAACTATGTGCACGTCAACTGATGGGGTGTACAAATATGCACATTAAAGACAACATGTGTACAATCATGTACACATTTAGAATCAACATGTGTACAACTATGTACACATTACCAATTCAATATCTAAAGAGCTGAAAGTCGGATTCTACTCAAATCTATAAGGATCTAGTAAACCATATGTTAAAGAACTTACTAGTATTTGCTTCTCCGTTCATTGTATCCAATGACCTTGTTCCCCAATCTCATCCTGTCAATTCTCAATCTGTTCCATGTGAATTGTATATAGAAATGAAGTTACTATCTTAAAATGAAATCTCTCATACATACTAGAGCTCAATTCAGGTGTATAACTATGTGCACATTAAAAATCAACATGTGTGAAATTATGTGCACAATAACGATCAATAGGTGTACAATTATGTACACATTAAAAATCAACACCTATATTTGGGCACCTTAATCTTATTTTTTATATATGCATATATAACAGTATCATGTCAGAGCGAAACCGAAATAATTAAGAGCAGCTAAATGCTCTTTCTAAATAAAACAAACATGCCAAACAGTGTCAATACTCGACACCCAATAAAATTAATTAAACCAAGTATAGTACATACACACACAATTCCTAACATTTGACGATGCTTCCAATCACAAAAACTGTAATATATGTAAAATAATGGGTATGCAAGTTGTAATCACATTATTATCCACAGACCCCCATTAGATTTGAGTCCTTATAAAAGTCGTAGTACTAACCATCACATAACCATCACACTCAGGATCATTTACTCTTATAAGATTCATGACACTAATTAGTTAGTAGCTAGTGGCAGTTGAAACAAGGATCCAAATTGGATCATGACATTATTGGAACAACACAACAAGCTTAGCTCCGTATTAATATTATGAGACTAATTGTTTATTTAGCCTATACAATATCGCCTCACTAGATCATGTGAAATCACATTCACACATGCTTATCCAAAGATATTTATTGTGTCGTAAACAAGAATAAAATGTTTCTAAATGGACATCATCCAATTCTTAACTCAATTTTCACCTATACACAACTTCGACCAAGCAGTAGTCAAAACATTTCTACCAGCACTATACATGCACTATTAGTTTAACCTTAAGTCCATATAATTTTTTTTAAGAGATTTCATTGTGCATATTAAATCAATTTAGTAGTTTAAGGGATACCTTACTAAATCAAAACTTGTCTTCTACACATCCATTCTCAATGATAAGAAAAGCAATTAATTAATTCAAACCAAGGAAAAAAACAGTAAAGAGATTCAGACTAGAAATTTTTTAAATATGAAGTTAATAGCATGATTAACTGTATAGATCAGACATCTCTACATGAAGTAATTAAGAAATCGAGAATGAAACTTACAGTGAACTCTTGGTGGATTTGCGAGGAGACTTTAAAATGAGATCCAACGGAGCTTAATTTGGAGAATAATCGCTCGATACTTCTGAGAATATTGACATTTCCGACGCTATAATTTCATCTCTTTTTGCTCCGGCGATTTGAATTTGATTTTTCAATTCGGAAGAAGATTTAATAACGAAATCTGAAACATTATCTCCTTGAATTTCCACCAATATTCTCTTATCGCCTCAAAATCACTCTCTGGATCTCTCTTTCTCAATCTCTCCTAATGCTAAATCTGAGATCTAAAATAAATAAAAAAACTCGTTCTTATTTCTGAATCTCTCGTAAGGGTAATTTTGGGACTGATTTATTTTGAATCGGTACGAGTTTGGACTAACTCGATAAATTTTGGACCAAACTGTCTGAGACGGTTTTGTTTTGGACTAACGTGTACCAGGCTTGAGATGGCAGGACTAGACTGTCTAAAGCCCAGTAACTTTGGGACTAAACGTCAATTTCTACACGGTTTTCTTGGTTGGGAAGGGGCTGGGCATGCCCATAAGACCCAGTCTCAGAAGATGATGCTGCCTCTAAATTGATAGATATTCTCAAGGTGGAGCGTGTCAAGCTTGATGATAAATATCTAGGAGTACCTTTGTTTACCCATAGGCCCAAAATCATCTGCTTCAACTTTATAGTTGAAAAACACAATAGAAGACTTGCCGGATGGACAAGTAAACTCCTATATGGAGCTGGTAAGGAAGTGATGATTAAAAGTGTCGCTGATTTGATGGCTACTTATCAAATGTCATGTTACTTTGTCCCAAAAGCAATCACTAAAACAATGGATAGCCGCAATAGAGCGTTCTGGTGGGGCCATAATAAGTCTAATTCCAGGGGGGCATGTTTCAAAGCATAGACCAACTTTTGTAAGAGAAAAAGTCAGGGAGGGTTAGGATTTAAAAACTTTAGTAAATTCAATAAGGCAATGTTAGCAAAAACTGTTTGGAGAATAGTTCAGAGTCCAAACCAGCTCAAAGGTACAAAGAAGTACTTCAAAAACTCTTCTCTGTGGTGCCCGGGGAACCAAAACCAGCTAGTTCTTGGCTATGGAAAGGCTTGAATGTGGGTCTAGACGCCGTTAAATAGTGGAGCCAATGGCAAATAGGCTCAGAAACAAACATCTTGCCGTGGGAACATAACTGGATCCCAATGCACCACCAAACCACCTCACTACTCATGATACTAAACCAATTATTCGAAACACCCTGAAACTGGTCAGTGAAGTTTTTGATGAACAAACCAGGTAATGGAACCAAAATTTTTTGAGCCAACTTTTCAAGCCTAGGGTTGTGGAGAATATAGTATCTATAGACCTCCATAAAACTATGTTGCAGCCGGACAGACTAATATGGCCTACCAAAAATGGCGTCTGACTGGCAGATTGGTCATGAGTGTTTATCCTCCCCCAGTGGTCCGACAATTACCGCACCGCCAACCAACCCAATTTGGGGAAAAATCCGGAAGATAAATGCTATTCTTAGAATACAGTTATTCGTCTGGAAATGTTATAGTGATATTCTACCAGTCCGAACAAAGCTAAGTATATGGAATACTGATATTTCTCCTAAATGCTACTTTTACGATACTCTAGATGAAACAGTCACTCATGTTATGATCCACTGCACTTTTAATAGAGCGGGTTGGTTTGGCTTAGGATGTAGGATTCCCTCAGGAGCTAATGTTAATATCCGAGTATGGGTAGAGTCTTGGTTTAATTTGGGTAGACACAATAAGGAGGAAATGATTCAAAGAACAAAAGTTATGGCTACAGCGTGCTAGATCACATGGAAAACAAAATGCATGAGGTGCTTCCAAAATGTATCAGTCAATCCGGTCACAACAATCAACGAGATACTACAACAACTCAAAACTACCAGAGAAACTCAACCGTTATTGACTCAAACCACAAAACCAACCCCAAAATTAACCATCACAAGATATTGTTACTATTTCTGATACACTGGTCATTAATCTGTTTACATATGAAAATGCCAAAAACAAAGAAAGGAAAATCTTCACTTGCAGTGTAGAAACAAGGAGGGAGGGAATCACTATTAGAGTTGTCGAAGCAATGACATGGATGAAGGCCAACAATGAACGATGTTGTTGTAGGATCCAAATATCGCACAATACATTTTATTAGTGTGCGAGATTTAATTATTTTCTTAGCTTGAGAGAATGTAGCAGAGTTTGAGAGAATGTAGCAGATCTTGAGAGAATGTAGCAGAGCTTGAGAGAATATGAGATGTATGTGAGCTGTCATCCACTATGTAAACACCTATATAAAGAGAAAGGCAGGAGAGAGAAAGGGAGGACACATTTTGTTAAGAGAGAGATATTTTTAGAAAGGGATTTATTTTCTTTATCATCTTCTTCCCCCAAATAATTAGATCTAGAGCTCTACAAAATATCCATTAATGGAGATTGTAAATGTAATATTAATGTAACCTCAATAATCATAGTGAAGAACCATGGATGTAGATCACATTGATCGAACCATGTAAAAAATCTTTGTGTCCATTTTATAATTTTAGCACTTTTATCTTTATTTTGATTATCAAATAAGTTTAGATCTAGAAATTATTATCAAGATATGATGAGGGGTGTGTTGTGGGATTTCCTGCAACTACATTTGGCGCTAGAAATAGGGAGGGGCTACTACTTGTTAGATTGGAGAAAATAAAGAGAAAATGGCAAAGATTGGCGATAGATTCAATTGGATCTACAAATTCTGAGTTTAAAAGAGGAAGTTCCAGGGGAAAAGCTCTATCAACAGACAACAATGGGGGGATCGTTAATTCAGCATAAAAAGAAAATTACTAGAGAAGTTTATATAGCTAAAGGAGAAGATAAAGAAAAAGAAATTACAGTCAACACGAAAAGGAAAGACGCAGAGAAGAAAAAGAGAATAGCTACCTGCGAATAAATAAACCCCTCTTGGCGGAAAGAAACTAAAGCGGAGACAAATCCCTTGATCATCAAAATAGCCACAACACCAACAAAGAAAAAGATCCTGCAAAAATCATCACCAGCGAAAATCCAGCATGATCGGATGTCTTCATTTTATCTAACGTGACGAACAACTAAGCCAACTTTCGGAGAAGTGTTGCGAAGTTTACTGACAAAAGTTATCACGTGAAGGCAAGTTTCCAGTTATAAATCACAAGGGAACATAAAGAAGAAGATACGTAGTTAGCAACGTTGGCGAAGAATAATTCTCACCATCATGAGACCACCACAATCATTAATCAACAGCTCCAAGATAATTCAGCAACGCGAAAGGAATCATCGTCAATCACAAATATTTATATACACAGTTTGCGAATTACCAGTCCATTGATATCGTAGCACGGATGCATCAACAAATCAGGAACCTAACAAGCATGTGAAGAACGAATTCAAATCAAGCTTGAAGATCCAGCAGAGACATAATATAGCAACACTACAATTTCTGTCAATAGATTCTTATCTTTGACACCGTCTTCGCCAAATTCGCATCTTTATTCGCAACTCATGAAAGAAAAAGAACAAAAGGAGGAGAGATTTAGCGAACAAAAGGAGGAGAAATTCTTATCTTCGTCACCGCCTTCATTAACAACTTGGAACCATTAATCTGCACAGCCACATCACCGGCGAAGCAGTAAGAGGACCATTGTAGCAGTTATCTTCACAGGAAGCTTCTTCGTAAAAAATAAAATAAAATAAAATAAAATTCACGAGCCAAACCAACATACAAAGGATGACAACTATGAGGCCAACATAACATAAACAAAATCAGGATTAATGAACAGTGCATTGTAGTTCTAGCCGATGGAGGAAAGCTTGACGTAGCATGCGCTAGAATCGTCATCATCATACGGGAATCATCTATGAGGCCATTTGAGTGCTGACATTTAGGGCTTAGGTTTATATTATCTTTCTTTCAGCAACAACGAAGTGATAGTCAAAATCGCAGCCACAAATATCAATTGCCAACATCCTGTGCGAAAGAACTAGAATTCTCAAAAATGATGGAGTACACACTTTAAATCTTCTGCGAACTGCAAGGGAAGAACAAGTAAAGTCCGTAGAGCAAAGTTTGCTAACTTCGCAGAGAAACCTTTGCAGCTGATAGAGGAAAACTTAGAATAACAAGCAAAATTAAAAAAGGGAAGTATTTTTAGCTAATCGAACAACATGATACAGTAGAGTTAATCTTGACTTAGTACTCATAAACGTTGATGAAAAGGATGATAGAAACTTAATTTTGATATAAGACTATGTTCTTAGTTTTGCGAAGAATATTTGGTTAAAACTTCATACTAATCAATGACTGAAATTCACAGGAGCAAGTGTAATTATCGCAGCAAAGAAAGATCATCAGAGAGGTTCCATGAAACCATTATAATCACAGCAAGCTTCGCAGAAGCATAGTTAGAAAATGAAAACTTATGGCCAGATAAGATATAGTTGATTTACTTCCGGGTCAATAAACATCAGCGAAGATAAATTAGGGAAGAAGCCTACCTTGTCAATAGCATCAACAAAGTTCAGTTAACTTTAACAACTCACCTCATCAACCAGATTGTGGTTCCTGTCTCCTTAGAACTCAAGGATACAGAGATACGAGCCTATAGAACAGATCATGTTCAAGTAAGGTCGTACGGGCCTATCAACCAGCCATTCCATCAAAGACAAATAAAAGAAAAGATAGTGAAGGAAGCAAAGGAGGGAATTTTATATAAAGAATAGCCAAGGGAAAAAGAAGGGAGAACTCCAAAGATGCAGGGCAAAAGCTCTCTGCATTACAGACAATCCATAAAACCCGTTTCACAAATCCGTTCAGTGGAAAAGCTTCTGCGAAGAAATGAATAGCTTGGAGTTCAAAGGCAAAAACAACAATTCAAGCGAAGCTAAAGCAACGTCAATCAAATTCTGCTCATCATCAGTACCAGCGAAGTAAGGAATGCCAAGAGGCATGGAACTCAACTTATGCCCGCAAAAAACTTCATCGTAGCAGGGCAAAGAAAGACATACATCTAGGAGAAGTTTACTAACAAAAACTATTAAAGAACGATAAGGATTCACCTAATTCAGTTGTTAATGCAAATATTGATTAAAAGCTTCTCATAGCATGAAAGATTACAGGCGAAAGAATACTTTATCAACTATTTTAGTGAAGTTGCAGCAGATAGACAATGACGGAGTATAGAAACAAAATATCTCAGCGAATGACGAAGGTGCTTCATCAATGATTCCTGCGAAGAACAAATAAAGGGGAGTGATCAAGGTGCATTGAGTTCATCACGTCATTAAATCTTAACATGCGAGAAGACGCAATGGGATGGATGCAATCATCAGTCTCTATTATTGTGATGCGAAGAAAAGTTTAGCTTGTTTAAGACTCAACAGGCAAAGAAGAAGAAAAAACAAAGATAAATATCATACAAAAGACGAGAAAAGTCAGAATGACTATCACGAATGGTACCAATCCTTCACAAAACAGGAGCTGCCACAGATGGTCACGAACAAAATGGAGAAAGCTTGGTGTCGCAAGATCGAGTCTCACCGCAGCAATATTTTTTCACATTTTTTCTAAAGTTGCCTAAAGAGAAGATAGTAATAAGATGACGGTAGTATGGCTTTCTTTCGCAATCAGAAGCCAATATAGATGGTCAACAGCGAAGAGAAGGAGTTTGATGCCGCGAGATCGATTCTCTACTCAACCATATTTTTACATGTTTTATTCAACTTCGCAAGATAAGAAAAGAATAAGAAGGCACCTTTACCAACTTTATCAAAAACAGAAGTTGGCACAAATGGTGAAGTCAGCAGAGTATGCTTTCATGTTCACAGGATCGAATCCTAACTTTCGCAGATTTTTTGCATGTTTTTACTAGAAATGCTGGAGTCAAAGATCACATTTAAAGAACAATAGTGGTCACATTTATTCACAAACAAAAGCTAGCACAATTGGTCACTGGCGAAGAATACAAGTATAAGGTCGCGGGTTTAAGTCTTGCCACTTTCCCATTTATTTTTGCTGCGGCATTTACATATTCAAGAGGGATGTGTCGTGCGGCATTATACACTTCAAGAGGAATTTCGCAGACAAGGGAATTATTTCGCATAATCAATAAGAAGAGAGTTGATGATTATTTCGCAAATAATGAAGAAAATGATGATTATTTCGCAAAGAATGATTGAAAGAATTGACAGAAACGACAGAAATGAAAGAATAAATGAAAAGAGTAAAGAAACGCGAAAATTTCGCAGAGACAATCAATGATTTATACGAATGGGACGAACCTTTATGGCGTACACCCTAGTTCGCGAATGATATTTCGTAAGAGGCAAATGTAAGACCTAAAGTGCGTCATATAAGGGGGTATCTCTTGACATGGCTCGGGAAAAGGTTACACCGCTCCCGGAACCCGAGTCATGGATATTTGGGGTCAATAAAGCCCATCCGGGGAGAAATACCTTGGATTTCCAACTATATAAGGTTATACCCTGGTTGGACGACCGAGGGTCTCTTACAAAGAGTCAGTGTATGACCAAGGCGCCGAGGTACACGGTTGAGCCAAGAGTGCCTGGGCATTTGAAGTGTCTCGGCCATTCTTGGCAAGTCTTGGAACATCGCACTGGCCCGAAGAAAACTCCACTTAGGGTGCAGTCTCGTAACCATAAGCCCTATAGGTATAAGGGATAAGAGGCTGCGAAAACAACCGGTTGTTGTTAAGACCGGATGGTAGGAGCTAGTCTTGTATGGCCGATGTACGCCTCCTTGAAGGGGCAACCAGGGAGATGATAAGGGCGGCACCCTCCATTAGGGAGCTGATAAGTGTCTTAAGACGCAAATGTCATGAGACTCTATTTTTGCAAGAAAATTTAGGCTTGTCATATTTGTGCGATGATCCTGAAGAGGCAATAATACTAACACGAGAGTAAGACGAGATCAATGGGTCTTTACATGAAAGTGTAAAGACGTCCTGCGATTTCGTCGCAAGACGGCAATGTCATGGGGCATTAAGTTCGTGAGAATTTTTTAGGCCTGTCATATTGTCGCAACAAAAACATCCTGCACAGGCAACAATACTAAAGAAATGATAAGACAAGATCAATGGGTTTTTACATGAAAGTGTAAAGACGTCCTGCGATTTTGTCGCAATGAGGGGTGGCAAAATAAGACCTTTAACTAGGAAGGCAAAATAAGACCACACAAAAATGAGTAAGAAAATAAGCTTGCGAAAATAATTATATGTAAACAAATAAGTTTGCGAAGTATATACATGAAAATGAGTCTGGGACAGCGAGAATAACAAAGAAGTATATTTCAGAATCTCTCAGGAGTGTTATTCAGAATCTCTCAGCAGTAATATTTATAATCTCTCAGGAGTGTTATTCAGAATCTCTCAGCAATATTATTCGGAATATCTCAAGAGTGCTATTCAGAATCTCTCAGCAATATTATTCGGAATCTCTCAAGAGTGCTATTCAGAATCTCTCAAAGAATATTATTCAGAATCTCTCAAGAGTGCTATTCAGAATCTCTCGGCAATATTATTCAGAATCTCTCAAGATTGTTATTTAGAATCTCTCAGCAATATTACTCAGAATCTCTCAAGAGTGTTATTTAGAATCTCTCAGCAATATTATTTAGAATCTCTCAAGGAATTATTCATAATTTCGCAAAGGTATTCTTAATTGCGCAGAGGTATTCATAATTTCGCAGAGGTATTCTTAATTTCGCAGAAGTGTTCATAATTTCGCAGAATAAGTCAGAATTTCTCAGAATGTGATTATTTTGCCAAATGTGGTTATTTCGCATAATTATTTCGCAAAATTATAAGCAACTTGAAGAGATTATACTATCGCATGAGCACAAAACATGAGACAGAGGCAAGATAAGAATAAAGAAATAATTATCTCATTCAACATTTTCTCAAGGATTCTACCTTCATAGATAAAGAACAGAGGCAACTATGGATTACCAAGAAAATATTTTATGTTCTTTATCTTCTCGGCAAGAATCATTTCCAAAATGGACAAGAATTCTCACCAAAAATGAAGTAATAATTTCGCATGAATAGAGGCAATACTTATTACATCAAGGACGGATACTTCTTATACTTCTTCAAGGATACTTCATACTTCGTATACTTCGGGATGATACTTCTAAATTACTTCTCAAAGTTTCGGAACTTCGCAAAAGAATAGAGGCAAGTACGTACTTTTCAAGTCCAGTATTCTTTCGCGAAGTTCCTTCATCAACAAAGATCAAAGATTACTACAACAACAAATTTTTCCTTAAAGATCGCTCCTCAAGCAATATTCAAGGAAAAAGAGGCAAGATGTAGGATCCAAATATCACACAACACATTTTATAAGTGTGCGAGATTTAATTATTTTCTTAGCTTGAGAGAATGTAGCAGAGCTTGAGAGAATGTAGCAGAGCTTGAGAGAATATGAGTTGTATGTGAACTGTCATCCACTATGTAAACACCTATATAAAGAGAAAGGCAGGAGAGAGAAAGGGAGGACATATTTTGTTAAGAGAGAGATATTATTTTAGAGAGAGATATTTTTAGAAAGGGATTTATTTTCTTTATCATCTTCTTCCCCCAAATAATTAGATCTAGAGCTCTACAAAATATCCATTAATGGAGATTGTAAATGTAATATTAATGTAACCTCAATAATCATAGTGAAGAACCATGGATGTAGATCACATTGATCGAACCATGTAAAAAATCTTTGTGTCCATTTTATAATTTTAGCACTTTTATCTTTATTTTGATTATCAAATAAGTTTAGATCTAGAAATTATTATCAAGATATGATGATGGGTGTGTTGTGGGATTTCCTGCAACTACAGTTGTAATCTTCAAGTAGATGATAAGACGGTGGTGAAAGAGATTAGAAAGCAGTGGAAGAAACCCCAACAACAGAGACCAAGATCAGAATGCTATGTAACAATATAGACATAATTTCCTATTTTCGCACTTTTAATTGCTTTCCCTTAAGGCAAATGTGGCTCCCAAATTTGCATGAGATAATATCTCTTTAGTCTTTACTTCTCAAATCACCAACTCTGTGACATAAGAGTGTTATATTCTGACAATGATGACTTTGTAAAACATGATGCTAGACAGGTCCTTAACCCGTTTAGTAAGCATGATTTATATTATGAGAAATTTCAGAGAAAAAAAAAGAAAGAATTGTAAGCATGATTTAGAGGCTCATATTCCAGTATTGGTATCAAAGCATTAGGTATGATATATTCTACCGAACGTGATTTAGAAATTGTGATGACTTTTTGAATTTTCAGCAATTCACATATTGGGATAGATACGAATTCCTCAGATTCAAAACATGTTATATATGTGTTTGTCGTTATCTTGTTACAAGGATGATCGAAATAACTATTTTAAGCTCTGTCGTAGTCTTGATGTGACTTTATCGATTGTATATGTCGCTAAAGTAATATTTTGGGAGCAGATAAAAGCTACATATTTTGGTATGAAAAGACTGCGTAAACTTGCGGTTTAAATGTCGTTTGAAAGATGATACCCAGAGGTCAATAATACTTATAAAATTCGTAACGAAGCAAGATAATCTATTTATACGATAGATCTTTTCGACCCAAAGGTTTAAAAGTTCTGTTGAGTGATATATGTAGGCTGATTAGTTTTGTTTTTTCCTTGAATTTGGTATATCACGAGTTTGCCCAAAGGTTATGTCAAGTCTGAAATCAAGCTTTTGTTATCATGAAGTTTCAATAGCAATTGTTAGTCCCGATTATTGTTGTATGAAGTTTCATATGCTAGTGTTGTTAATACCATGAAGTTTTGAGTGTTTTATGTTTGATTACATATATATTATTTATATGGAATAGATTAAAACGTATACATGCATATTTCAGCTAAAATGAATCCTATTCAAGTTCAAGGTTATTTGGTTGGTATAGAGTCTTTTAATGGTACAAACTACTTCAATTAGAAGTGACATCTTGATATAAATCTTGGTTACTATGGAATATGATATTGCTTTAAGAGAATCAAAGCATGTAATGCATGTAGATAATTTTAAAAGAATTGAAAAACGAGATACAAGTGGGAAAAGGCAAAAAGAATGAGTATCATGATCATTCGAGGTGCAATTCCAGATGCCATTTGAGGTGGAATTCCTGTGAAAGATATTTCTAAATAGCTGGTAGAAGTTATTCAGTCACAATTTATGAGTTCAGTGAAATCTATGGGTGGTCATATGGGTCATCTAACTTCAATGCAACATAATGGTGAAGGAAGTATTTGATATCACATCCTTCAAATGGAAGATCTGATGTACAAGTTACGGGGTCTGGATATGAATCTAAATGATGATTTTCTAGTGCAACTTGCAGTTAATTCACTTCTAAAATAGTTCGAGACTTTCACTTGTGACATAAAATGGGATACAAATGAGGTGATTGCTCTAACTAGGCTAGAAGACAGCGACGTGAAACTAAAGAGTATGCACATTTTACTACTACTGGTCCAAGCAAGAAATCGGGAAAGAAAAAGAAACCTCAAGAATAGAAAAAGTAAACATCGAATAATGAGTCAGAAGTTAATAAGCATGGTAAGAAGTTTCTATGTAAATGTTATTTTTGTAAGAAGCCAGGAAATATGAAAAGGTATTGTTTTAAGTATAAAAATTGGTTGAAAAAGAAATAAAAAGTTACCGATTTTCATATTATGTGGTTTGAAATTAATCTTGTTGAAAAGACAAGGGTGCCCAAATACACCACAATCTTTAAATTATCCACCTATAAGTCCTGTTAGAGCATTGCTCAGTCGAACTCGCGTGCGTTGCTATCTCAAGCATGTTTGTCAATGTTAGTGATCAAAACTATAAGTCTTGATTTCTAACCTACTATAGCTAAAGGTCTCGGACTAGGATATAAAGTGTAGTTGAGCTCAAGACTCCATGGCAATCATCATACAAGACGAAGGACTACTCAAGGAACTGGTGGAACTTCATCGACTAAAAGGTATGTGGAGACTTGAACTTATCTGTCACTCAAAAGTCTATTTACTCTATCTCCTATTCTTGAGACAAAAGTCGTTTTGATATATAGACTTTCATTATACACATTTGCTATTTCGAGCCGAGTTTATCTCGCCTATATATTTCTCGAAATATGTGTTGGTAAGCTTTCACTTTAGCCAAATTCATCTTTACCTAGTGACGAATGTCATGTTATGTTTCAATCACTTTGAAAATTACTCTGACGAAAAATGGTCTGTGAATAACGGCTATATAACGTTCTCTGAGAATGTTTCAATGATTGAAATGAGAGTTTAGATTACATAACCATTGGTAGGATATAAGCATTGTTGTGGAAACACATATATGTATAAGTCCTTATTCCTTGAACCAAAGTTTGCGAACTTTGTTGATCAATAAAAACGGAATGTGGCGTGATCCAAGTCCGCGAACTAGCGGAAGTTCTCGACCCGAGAATTTCTGCTGGAGTTTGTGAACTCCTTCTGTGAGCTTAAGTCCGCGAACTTGAGTAGGTTATATCTAAAACCGATTGTTCTTGAACTCATGTTTATATTATCTAAGGAATGCTTTTACAAACCATGGCTATAAAGTTCATGAACCGATTCGAGTGAATCAAACCGTTTTTGCTTCGATTGTGTCTTGTGTAGTTACATAAGATCTAAGCAATTGAACAACTCTCTAACTAGTTCATTTGAGTCATTTGAACTAGTTATGGTGAAGAAGAATATGGTTGATATGAAATTGCTCATATGGCTAACCATTTGGTTAACTATTTTTGAACCAACAAATGTCAATGTTTGGGAACGGTTACATAAACCCAAAATTGGATATTTCATTTGTGTGTAACAAGCTAAGGTTTCGATCCAACAGTCGAGAAATATTAGCTTGAATTTAATCAGGTTTTCATCTAACGGTGAATATTGAATGCTTTGTTACCAAGCTAACATTGATTGCAAACCCTGATTTGAAAGACTATATAAGGGAGAACTCTAGCAACTGGGAAACCTAATCCCACACCTTACGTGTGATACTAGTTGTATAAGCTAGAGTCGATTCTCCTTTAACCTTGGGTTTTCTTCTCTAAACCAGGTTAACGACTTAAAGATTTCATTGGGATTGTGAAGCCAGACCGAACTACTTTTCTTGTAGTTGTGTGATTTGATCTTTCTGTTTTTATCGTACGAGTACAATTGGAATAATTGGCTTGAGATTTATATCTCCGATAGGCAAGATAGAAAAGAAATCACAAACACTTTGTCTCATCATTTGTGATTCCGCAATATATTTTTTCGCTGCGTCGATTAAGATTATTGTGAGGTGATTGATAATACTAGGCTGTTCTTCGGGAATATAAGTCCGGGTTATCAATTGGTTCATGTTCACCTTGATTTATCAAAAGACTGAACAAAAACTCGTAGGTATATTCGTGGGAGACAGATTTATCTATTACCGTAGACTTTTCTGTGTGATACAGATTTGTTTATTAAAGTCTTCGACTTTGGGTCGTAGCAACTCTTAGTTGTGGGTGAGATCAGCTAAGGAAATCAAGTACATAGCATCCTGTTGGGATCAGAGGCATAGGAGCATAACTGTACCTTGGATCAGTGTGAGATTGATTGGGGTTCAACTACAGTCCAGACCGAAGTTAGTTTGGAGTAGGCTAGTGTCTGTAACGGCTTAATACAGTGTGTGTTCAATCTGGACTAGGTCCCGGGGTTTTTCTGCATTTACGGTTTCCTCGTTTACAAAATTTTGGTGTCTGTGTTATTTCTATTCCGCATTATATTTGTTTATATAATTAAAATATCACAGGTTGTGCGTTGTTCAATCAATTAGAATATCCGACCTCTTGGTTGTTGATTTAAATTGATTGACACTTGGATATTGGTCTTTGGTACCATCCAAGTTATCTCTCTTTGATAAAGACTCGCAGATTTATATTTGCTTGAGTAAAGATCAAATCGAGAGATTGAGATATAAACTCTTTGATATACTTTTTATCTAGATTGAGTCTGACTGTCCAGTTGATTCTCTAGAAAGTATATTGGAGTTTGTCCATACAGATTGCTAAGCGAAATATTGGGTGCGGTTGTTGTACCCCCGCTTTTTCAAGTCCTCTTACCGAAAGTGATTGTCTATGGACAAAGTCGAGACAATATTACAAATCGGTATTCACACTTTGTGTGATCGTCTATGGATACGAGATCGAGAAAATACAATAATCAAGGTGTGATTACTTTATAATAGGTTCGGACTTAACCAAACTCTATAGGATCACTATCAAGTAATATAGAATTAACGTTTGTGTAATTTACTTTAAATTATAATAACCACAATTATAATTGCGGAAAATAAAAGTAAATGGCACATCAAGATTTTGTTAACGAGGAAATCGCAAATGAGGAAAACCCTGGGACCTAGTCCAGAATTGAATACTCTCAGAATTAAGCCGCTATACAAAATCTAACAAACTTCGTATAGTTGAGACCACGCAACTAAACCTATAGTTCACTTAGTTTCTTCAGTATCCATGTGCTTCCGACATTCAATAAGTGCACGCACTGGAACAATTCCTTTGGATCATATTCCAAATAGTAAAGGAACAACAAATCTGTTTGGTAACAACTCTCTTGATTCCTTCAGATGAAGATATCCCAAGTCATATGAAAAGGCTCTTCCGTTTAACCAATAAACTCCTTTGCCTCGTCAGATCAATCTATCCAACAACTACCGAAGTAGCAGAGTTTAGATTTGCAATCAATCAATATAAAATCAACAAAAAAACTATAAGGTGATGCCGATCTTACACAACTAATCAATCGAATAAATCCGATTCTAGTTGGATCCAAGCCGATCAAGGTTTGTGCACATCCAAAGATATAGAAACCAAATAAGAAATCTTATTTGTCTTCAAATCTTAATCTTTAATAAACACCTGCACAACACGACTTGAATCTCTTGTGATCAATCACGCACAGAACGGGGTTTGTTAACAATGGATAATCACAAGATGTATTTATCCCGTCGACACTTCGATCTAGTTTGAGTGAATCTTATATCAGAAGAGAAGATTCTCAAGAATAAACAAACTAGGTGCAATAAAAGTTTAACAACCGTTAGTCAATCAAATCAATCGAAAACTAAAATAAACTGCAATTATCTAAATTCCGACCAACGGTACTCGTAGAGCTTCTTGATCCCACAGAAGTTTATAAACGAGCGGTCGTAAGAGATTTCACCTAATTAGGGTACTTTCCTCTCCGGATAGACGGCTCCACCAGAAACAACAAGAAGATGAAGTTTGCCTAGCTCTTAGGATAGTTTGCTCGAAATGCAAACTTGGGTATTTATAGACCAAGGATGTTCATACACCAAGGAATTTCTAAAACCGAATATTCTCAAGATATGCAATAAATGCCCAAATCGGTTTTCATAATTCCTGGAAATGCTTTGTCCAATATTTCTGAAATCTCACTAGAAAATCTCCAATTAATAAATGCACATTACCAATTTTTTATTCTCTAGAGATATGCATTTAATTGCTGGTGATTAAAGCATATAAAACTAACAACCTTAATTAAAAGATTCTTAATTTATTCCGGTCGGGATCTCCTTGAGTTATTAAGGAATATCTTTGAACAATAAAAGATAAGAGTTACTGATCATGTTCAAAGTATGCCATCTTTTCTTTGTAAATCCTCTTTCATATTTACAATCTTGGAATCGATTATACCACACTTCCAAACTAGTTTAGAATTGGTTCATCTGTATTCCAAGAAAACTATGTGATTGATCAAATATCAATTCACTAATCATGGGTTTATGGTTCTACCAAACACAAGGATCGTTTATACCTTCATATGGTTACTGGGACCGGTTACATCAGTTACCAGGACTGGTTACCATATACTCATGGTATTACTTGTGATCGGTTACACCAATTACCAGGATCGGTTACACTAATTACCAGGATCGGTTACACCAATTACTATGACCGGTTATGCCAATTACAAGGATCGATTACACAACTCTTTTGTGATCGTCACACCAATTACAAATATCGATCATACCATCTCAGGTGATTACTTAGGATCGGTTACACTAATAAAAGTCATACCAAATCATAAGTCAGGCACTTTGACTAGTTATACCAAGATACATAACAAGTTATGATCAGTTCTACTAACTCACACGTATTGGCAATCCAAAGATATGCAATGAATAACAATACCAATAAGCCTAGCGATTTCCCTTTCGATTCATAAAAAAAGTTCATGAATGTACTTCCTTTAAACAAATGTAAACATTGTTTCCTAGGATGAAATCTTCACCTTTACCCATACACATAATCACAATAGCATTCATACGATTATGTCGATGTCATATATACAAAGTTCAAAAGATAAACTTTATACTTTGTATCCTAATTCCTTGACATTATGATCATGTGATCATGTCTTACTACTAGAGTATAATCATTCACAGCTTCGCAGTTATGTTTTCAATATAGCACGACTTGAAAGATACGTTAGGAATGAAACAGTTCAAGTCAAAATATTACTAACCGCAAGAGGAAGGATGATGTCGTCGTTGTAGCTTATCACTTCTTCACATTCTTCAAGTATTCGAGTAATACTTGTATGTATCATAATCCAAGACTTTCTAGTCTAACCTATACGGAGTTGTCTCTAGTACATAATCAAGCGACTCTTTAGATGAGTTTTGATTCACTAAAATATGACAACCAAACTTGACATACCAACGCTTGGTGGGTTCAACCGAGCTATGCTCTAACACTTGTTAATACTCCTTTGAATACTCAGTGGTTAGATACCATAACAACCATTCATATTTCTAATTCCTTTATAATATAGTAACAAAAAAAAGAAATTTTCCATCCAATGAATACCTCAAACTTTACCAAGGTCATTTTATCTCAAGTTAGAAATGAGCAAGGCATATGATAGAATACAACGAAACTTTATTATTCATGATTTACTAAATGTCGGCATTACTGATAGAACTAATGCTATTATTATGAGTTGTGTCAAGTCTACTTCCTTTTCAATTCCGCTAAATGGTCAACCTGGAGGATTCGTCATGGGTGAAAGATGATTCAGGCAAGGATGCCCTATATCACCAAGCCATTTCATCATTTTCTATCATACTTTAAGTGGCACCATAAATGGAACGAAAGTTGAAGGACTTTATAGTGGCTATAAAATCAATAAATAGCCTCCTAGTGTTACTCACATCATGTTTACAGATGATATCATGTTTGCAGATGATATCATGCTCTTTGGAAACACCAACACCAACACCAGCACCAGCACCATCAACTCTATATCAATTATTCTGCGGGAATACTACAATGTTTCAGGACAACTAGTAAACTATCCAAATTGTTCAATTAATTTCAGCAAAAATATGCCCTCAACTTATGAAGATTAAATTTTTGAATCTCTAAGAGTTAGCGGAATGAGAAGACGAGAAACATTTGCTTGCGAAGATTTTGCAGCAAGGTACAAGAGTTTCTAATTTCAATTTTCTTATCAAAAAATTTGATGAAAAACTGTCAGGGTAGATCTCTCTACCATGCAAAAAGAACCACTTTAATCCAATTTGTTCTGATTCTTATTCATGTCTATTATATAGCCACTTGTTTTATTCCCAAAATTGTTCTAAACAAGCTTACACAAATTATAAAAGATGTATGTTGAGGAAAAGCAGATACAACGGGAAAATGCATTTTCTTAAATGGGAATGGTTCAACATGTCAAAAGGAAAGGGAGGTTTGGGACTCAGATCTCTTAATGATCTTAATCTCTTGTGGCAAAACCGGTATGGAAATTTCTTCAAGATGAAGATACTTTATGGGCAAAGATCATGCATGCAAAATACCTAGGGGAAAAGTCTTGCTGGGATGTCAAGAAACTAAGAAACTATTCTACCACTTGGGATGCAATTCTAGACATGAGAAACAATATAACAAAAGGATTGATCCATATGGCTGGTAGGAAATGGGAAGAACATCAACATCAACATCAACATCTTCTTTGATCCCTGGATACTGACTACCCCAAGATCTATACCAATTAAAACATCTCAATCACACCCATAAATTACTATAGTGAATCAGCATATTAATGATGTCACAGGGAAATGGAACATGAATTTAATTCAACAATTCACTGACCCACATATTGCAAGTCAAGTTCAAAAGATCTCCATGAACTCTACAGTTGCAGATAAACTTATTAAGAGGATTACCCCTCATGGAAATTTCACTACTCAATCTTTTAAAAAGATCTTAACGGAACAACGAGGTGAGTCTTCTAGCTATGGTGTGAATACTTTCAATTATGAGTTGTTGATAGAGTGACATTGATGTTGCTCAGAAAGTTGGAAGATTTTGTCATACTCATCTTTTTGAATTTGCGCTTCTGCCAAATCGAACTTTCTGTGTAGGTACATCAACTATAAAGTGTGTTTTTAAGTAAAATAATTGGCTTTCGGGTCCCAAACCCGATCCGTAAAGTATAAATCTATATTATAAAAAAATGTTGCCTATATCTAGAGATAGCTCCACCGTTCAAAAGAGGTGGAACAAATCCGTACGTCCATTATTTATACATGCGTCTGAGATTTAATTATTTTTGACGAAGATTACGCCGCCGCCCAAGACAAAACTAGGCCAATCAATCACGGCTAATATTCATGCCAGACTCCAATATAGTGTACGTAAAAATCTCTATCTAATCTTCACTTACGGCTTTCCCTCGATTCTCTTTCGATCTCTTTGTTGCTAATCGTATGTGATCTTGATACACTATTCTATTGATTTGATTCAATTAGCCACGACTTCTTCCAATACTTTTTTTAATCACCGATTTCATACGACACCTTTATCCTCATTCAATTAGACACGACTTAAACGTTATGTGTTCATTGTATTTCGGATTTTGCTTTTATTTCTTTCGATTCTTTTGCAAATGATTTAGTGCATATTTATCCCTGTTAAGATCTCAATTTAGTGCATATGAACTAGACTCTAAACTATCCCCTGTGGTGGTAGCACCTCCACTTTTCTGGAAAAGTTTTCAGGTAGTTTGTTCTCTTCCATTAAGTCAATTCTCGGATTTCGTACTTAGCCCTTTAACATTATTAATTTCTATGTATCTATATCTAATCATCAGAAGAACAACTAAGCTGACATGTTTTTATTTACTTCAGTGGTTATTTTCATGGTATGACCTCCTTGGTGGATCGTGAAAGTATTACATGTTGTTTGGCATTCTTAGAATCTCAAGGTATGAAATTATTATTAACTCCCATGGAGAGGTCACCTAACGGGGCCCTTTGTAACTCATTGATTTTATCTATTTTATCCATGCATTAAGTCTTGCATTTTGAATCCAATGTTCTGAGAGAAAGTTTTCTTTATTATATTTTTATACAAACATGTTCACTACAATATGTAATTTGCACATATGTGTACATTTATATATTTGTATCTAATTTTATTGCTCAACATATGAAATATCTTTTTGGTAGTTAAGTTAGGCTCGAGGCCTCCACCTGAACTAATGATTTATGTACATTGAATATCCTAGAGATAAGTATATTTTATTTTTAGTCATATCTGATCGACTTTGATTTTGTACTATGCGTGTGGTCGTTGTTCTTTTCAAATCTTTTAATCTCAAACTCATATGATGTCTAATTTCATTAGAAATACTTGAAGATTAAATCTTGCTTGAGTAGAATTATCTTTTGAATATTTAAATGATTTTATATCATGGGATGATTTAGTTTGGAGGAAGTACAAATTTGTATCATATGAATAAAACTATCTAACTATTTGGGTGATGTTCCTTTACAAATGCATCTGGAACACGGGTACTTATACAGGTTTTTAATATTTTACATAACATTATCTTTTATTTTAATCAACAGACAAAGCAATGCTGTAACAGCAAATTTAACAGTCTTTTATAACAAATCTATCACGTTAGATAGATGGAAAAACCATCAGCTCGGTTTGTACTATTTGTTGTCTATGTTGATTCGAATGAGACTTCAGCTCATCCATTTTATTTTCGGTATATCAGTCAGATTTGGAACCACGACATCAATAGCTATAACTAGACTGGATTCAGTGTGAATATAGTTTGTTATACCTCAGTACCCCATTATCTATTTGAATTTAATTGTATTCCTTTACCACTTGCTTAGCATGGTCCCAATTCGGATGCATGGGTTCTCTTTTTATGCTGTAAATATTCATTTGAAGGTGTTTTTTTTTATGCTAATAGTGGTTTGAGTTCATCCAAAGTAATGATGAAAACTTCGGATCAAAAATACTATTTTGATTACTATTATTAAGGTTCTTAAATGACTTGGGTGTTATCCTCATGCTGATGATAAAACAGCTGAAAATAACATCCCAAGCAGCACAACTCATCATATAATAATCATCAATTGACATGCATGCCTCTATTATTACCTCACTAGCATACTGTATACCAACCACCCCCTGTTAAATCCTAAGGGTAACTTCTTAGATTCATTTCTCAGACAAATTCTTTAATTTTGTGCGTAAGTAATGTGAAATAGTAATATAGATGTATGACCTAAAAAATTTACAACCGGTATACCAGATGTTGCAGGTATGCTAGACAGTCTGAAAAATGTGCAAAAAGTCAAACAAACCCCTGGGCAACTGTGTCTTATGCGCGTTCTGATAGACACATTTTTGTGTCTGATTTAATCTCAATTGTATATTTTGTTAGTGCTCGATTTTGTATTTATTATGGCTTTTTGTGTCTTTGTAGGTGTTTTTGGAGAAATAAACATGTGTGGAAAAATTGTCTCGAAAAGTGGTATTTGCGCTCGTGGGAGAAAATCACTAAAGGCAACCCCCATTTTGGATAAGGGGTAACCTAATTAATAAGGGGTAGCCACATGCTATTCGCACCCCTGGCTTGGATAAGGGCACTCCATCCCTACCTTTTCAAATTTGAAAATGGCGGGAAATGAATCAGTCAGCTGCATGAATTTCAGGGAGATATTTGGACGAGCTTTTCACCAGATTTCTGTTGGATATGGGTTGGTCTAAGCCTGTTAAACCATAACAGGATTCGTAGAAGGTTCGGTTGCGAGAAAAAAGGAGTGCATCACTGTTTCACGATAAAACAGAGTTTCTCGGGTTATGCTTGGTTTATATTTGGGATATGCGAGTATTGTGAGAAGATATCCGGTGAAGATTCGGTCTTACAAATTCAACAGACAACTCAGAGGCCGAGTAGGAGAAAAGGGAGGAGTTTTCATCGAGTTAGAAGTAAAACATGGAAAAAAATATATGCACGGGAAGTTTTGTTTAATTCTGGTAACTACATGGAAGGTTAGAAAAGAATATCTCCTTCTGGCTTATTTGAGCTCGATTCTGTGGATAAAAAAAGAATAGTTTGGGTTAAAACTGGAGGCTTAATACGTGTACAAATAAAACTGGAAAGAAGAAAAAAACAAGCCGAGACTTGAGGAGGAGGAAAAGAAGAGATTTATTCGACCTGCCGTGTATAAATACGAGCTGTGAGAGTTCCAGCGGGGGTGTCGAGACTTTGGGGGTTGATACGGAGGATTGGGAGAAGTTACAGAGCATAAATCAAAAGTTGCAGGGAAGCTATTCTGCTGATGCTGCTGAAGAACACGAAGAACATAAGACGCACAAGGAACTGTCACAGGGGCAGTCGTATTCAAACAACACAAAAGAAGTATCGTTTAAAAGGCAGTCTTATTTCTTCTGTAACAGTCTGTTTGTAATGCCTCTTCAGCGTTGCAAACTGCCTGAGTTATTAGCTTTCTCTTGTTTTTCACACTATTTGAGCTACGAACAATTATTTTGAGCACGTGAATAATATGAGGAGCTAAACCCCAATACTGGGATGACGGAGGAAGCCATATTTCATGCGTGTGGTAATTATGTTTAATTCTTTCATGACTTTTTGCATGGATTGTTAATTGTTTTATGGTTTTTATTGAATGGTTGTGATTTCAATTGATGGGTTATACTTAGGTTAAGTCTTTTGATATCCCATGCTTTAGATATACAGTCGTTGCTTTTCAAAAATCTACCTTGGCAAAGAAACAGAGTCAATATTTTATTTGAGCTATAATTGTTTGGAATAAATATATGAATCGCATGAATGGGTTTATGGTGGAATCCCGAGTCTGAAAAGCATTTAGTTTTAAGTCTGAAATCAAATCTTTACAAGTCTGAGTTGAACGAACTTTACTACCACTTTCTACCACTTGTTAAAATCACATCAATTTTTGGCGCCGTCGACGCGGACTTGTATTTAGGTTTTAGGTTTTAGAGTTATTTTTATTTTTATTTTTTATATTTTTTGTTCTCTTTTTCGCCTTTGGTATTTTTCGATTCTTTTCAGATTTGGAGCGAAGCTACAAGGAAAGAAAAAGTGCTATAAAAGGAAAGCATTTTCCAAAGAGGGAAAGAAAAGAGGAATTCAAAAGGAGTGAAGAATAAGATTTTGTATATAGCTATTTTGTTTTATTTTTAGAAACTGTAAATAGGGTTGTATTTTTGTAATTTTTCTTTTCCTTTTTGGACATTTTTATTTTTGGACTTGGAAATTATTTTTAAAACCCTAAGGAAGGGTTAAAAATTAAATATAAACTGTTTGCAAGGAAGGATGACAGTTACGATACTGTCTCGGCCCCTCGGGTTCATACACTGACATAGGAGTCGGTGGCCTGAGTCGACTTCAACGGTTCATCGCCCGTCTGGTACGGGAGGTAAGACTCTATCCACCCACGAATCCTATGTCAGTGGGTTTTATTCTGTGTGACAACTTACACCCCTGCAATAGAATGTCGAACTGGTATTACAATAGCCAATACAATGAATATCCGACTGAGTTTCAAAATGGACGTTACTACTTTGACCATAATGTGAATAGTGGTTGGGAACATCAGCCTTTTGAAGGTTATGGTCCATACCATGGTGAGCCCAATTACTATCCATACTCCCACCGGTCATACGAGCAAAATTCCTCTCTACTAGAGTCCGCACGTAAGTCTGAGTCAACACAAAAGTTACTTGAGTCGACACGTAGTTCAGCTGAGATGAATAACTTAGTTATGGACGAAAGCAATGCAATATGTGAACCTTCTTTCCTAGATAAAATTAGGAAGTCATGTGAGTCGACTCAGAAAATGTTGTTAGAGGCCCAGGAAACAACTGCTCAACATAGTCTTAATTTCCAATATTACCTTTGAAAATGAGGATAGTTATTTGCATAATCAAGATGACGAGGATAAAATTGGTAACACTACTTGTTTAGATGAGGTTCAACCATTTTCATGTTATTATAATGATGATTATGATGAGGATAGAGTTGATGAAGAATTTGAAATAAGTAGGCATAGTGATCAGGAATTTTTTACTCCAATTGAGCTTAATAATGATAATGTTTCTAGTTCAAATCCAAATAATTTTAATAATTATTCACCTATTCAAAAGGACGAGGATTTGTCTAGAGATACCCCCGTTTCAGACGATGCAGTATTTCCTTTTGATTACGAAGCTAATAATGGTTTAGAGGAACGAGTTTCTTCTGAGAATATTGTTTTAGAGTCTAGCGATTTAGAAACATTAGTATTAGACAAAGAAAATGAAGTCGTAGAGATGAGTGAGGATGAACCTGACTTAGAAGAATCAATTGACCATTTCAGAATCGATGACCTTGAAATTAGGGAAGTTGTGACTAGTCTTTGTAGAGACACTGAAAACTCTAAGTTTGGGGGTGATTATCATTCTCCATGTGCCTTAACTCTTAGAAGGGTCCCTCACTTCGGACTTGACATATGTGCCTCAACCATTTTACAAGATTATCTTCATACACGTTTTCCTGAACCTAGTGATGTCCATAAGGAAGTTCAGTTGTTAGAAACCCATCCTCTGGTTGATGTGGTTTACCCAGGCTATGATACTTAAATTGACTTTGTTTTCTCACCAAATATTTTTCTTCCAAATGTGGGAACGTATGAGTTTCAGATGTGTCAATTATTTAGTTTTGAGACTAAACCTAAGTACTTTAGGAGATTAGAATCGACACATTTTCTTATGATTGACCGCCAGTTTCATCGTGGTCAATTGTGTGAGTCAAAAATGATTGACATTAAGGATCCGCAATTATTCAGGTTATTATTATGTGCTTCTAAGTTCTTATTTGAGTTTTTACAGACTTTACAACCTGAACCGGATCTTAGCTACGAGGAAATCCAACCCATGAAAATATTTTATTTGGACCCAGTTATAGAGCCTGAACCTGAACCACAGCTAGATGTAGTTGTCTTAAATAGGAAACTAGACAAGGGTGTGCTTTATTTGTTAATTTTCTTGGCATGTTGCAGATTCCTTTTACCTATGATAGCTCTATTTGGTTTTGATGACCCACAGATATTTCGGCTATTACTTTATGATTTTATGAGGTGACTAATCCTTTCTTAGTCTGGCTGAAGATTTTAAACTTAGCACTTCTTGGGAGGTAACCCAATATTCATGCGACACGGTAATATCTTTCCTTAACTCTTTTACTTCAAATGGTAATAGTTTCTCCTTGTTCATGCTTTTAATTTTATCTTTAGAACATTGAGGACAATGTTAGATTTAAGTTTGGGGGTATGGGAGAAAAATTTTAGTTGCATTGATAAACTCCATAGCCTAGAAATTTATGCTTATTAAGGATGGCACTAACCAATCTAAGTGGATGGAAGCATTTTGGTTGTAGGAGTTGAGGAACCAATCTGATTAGATGGAAACATCTAAAGAGTCTATTCATAAAAGCACAGAGCTCAGGTGTTAGAATTAAAGAAAAAACATGGTAGTTTCGCTATATCTCGTTGAATCCCTTTCACTTCTATTTTTATTTTGTTTTCTTTAAAATATGTTTCTCTAAGTGATTAGGTGGGGCTCACAATTCAAGTTGTTACCACTGCTAGGGTGAAATAGAGTGATTGAGATAAAAAAAAAAAAAAAAAAATGAAAAAAGTTGAAAAAAAAAAAAATTTGATTGAGACCAGACCATCAGACCAACCGGAATAAATTCAATAAAGTCGACCACTGGTTCCCTTGTATATGCCAGTTGTGTTGGTATTAGTCAGACTAATATCTCAGTCCATTAGGATAGGTTCATTTTGGCAGTGGCCTTCAGACAGATATGAGAAACACTGTTCAACTTAGTCAACATCAAAACCATCTACGTTTTTATCTACATCCATCTTCTTAATCTATCCATGTGATTGGTTGACTCCGGTTATGATGTCCAGAAACTATCTGAGTAGAGCTTTGTGACTTATATATGAATTTTAGTATGCTTGAGTGCAAACTCGTGTACAGCAATTGGAATTTCACATCAGGGTACTTCTCCTGTAGTCAATAAGTATGCCAACCAAGGAGATTCTTTAGTGCCTTCCAAGGTTCTGCGTAGATAGTTAGGGTCTGGAGTGTAAAGGTTTTGTGGGTACACCTCTGGTAAGCCCTCCCGAGACTATAAATCGGCCACTAGGGCCACCTAGGGGTTTAAAGGCTTGTTGCATACGCTAAATGCAATCGACGATGCCTGCGACAATGAGTTAGGATTTTATTTTATTTTTGCTCGAGGACTAGCAAATAATAAGTTTGGGGGTATTTTATAGACACATTTTTGTGTCTTATTTAATCTCAATTGTATATTTTGTTAGTGCTCGATTTTGTATTTATTATGGCTTTTTGTGTCTTTGTAGGTGTTTTTGGAGAAATAAACATGTGTGGAAAAATTGGCTCGAAAAGTGGTATTTGCGCTCGTGGGAGAAAATCACTAAAGGCAACCCCCATTTTGGATAAGGGGTAACCTAATTAATAAGGGGTAGCCACATGCTATTTGCACCACTGGCTTGGATAAGGGCACTCCATCCCTACCTTTTCAAATTTGAAAATGGCGGGAAATGAATCAGTCAGCTGCATGAATTTCAGGGAGATATTTGGACGAGCTTTTCACCAGATTTCTGTTGGATATGGGTTGGTCTAAGCCTGTTAAACCATAACAGGATTCGTAGAAGGTTTAGTTGCGAGAAAAAAGGAGTGCATCACTGTTTCACGATAAAACAGAGTTTCTCGGGTTATGCTTGGTTTATATTTGGGATATGCAAGTATTGTGAGAAGATATCCGGTGAAGATTCGGTCTTACAAATTCAACAGACAACTCAGAGGCCGAGTAGGAGAAAAGGGAGGAGTTTTCATCGATTTAGAAGTAAAACATGGAAAGAAATATATGCACGGGAAGTTTTGTTTAATTCTGGTAACTACATGGAAGGTTAGAAAAGAATATCTTCTTCTGGCTTATTTGAGCTCGATTCTGTGGATAAAAAAAGAGGAGCTTGGGTTAAAACTGGAGGCTTAATACGTGTACAAATAAAACTGGAAAGAAGAAAAAAAACAAGTCGAGACTTGAGAAGGAGGAAAAGAAGAGATTTATTCGATCTGTCGTGTATAAATACGAGCTGTGAGAGTTCCAGCGGGGGTGTCTGATCGTGTGTCAATCCGTCAAAAATAATTTCACTTTCTTACGCACTAAATTTAAATGAAGCACAAGGTAAGGAAGAGTTCGTATCCACAAAGAGGCAATTGTTGTTAAGTAATTTTCAGTTTCTAAAGTAACCCAAGGTATGTTTGTTGTATTTAAGAATTAAAAGTAATTGAAAGCAAAGTAAATAATTTGAGAAATCAATAAGGAGAAGATATTGGTCAAGGGATAGTATCATTCACAAACATGTATTTTCATCAATGATTAGAATTGGTATTTTAATCTCGTATTTACTAAAAGTCCTAGGATATCTTGATCGCAAGTATAACCCGTTAATTCCCTGTTTTCATCACAACCACATTAAAAGATGCATATGTGAATTCTTCGTCGAAAGCAACCTAAAGTTTAAAAGCACAATTAAGTTTAACTCCCTAAAAGCATTAAGATTTATGGAATAAGACTCATCAATGCAAACGAATGTGTAAAAGCACTAGACGTTTTAACAAAAGTTATGATTCACTTGTGACTAGTAGGATGTATCACTACAAGCACTAACCACAATTATGCTACTTAGAATCAGGGATAAACAACTTTTTCGTATTGAAAACCCTAATATAGCTCTAGAGATGAACACAAATCGGATTGATTCCGGACTCAACCTAACAAGTTTTCAAATCTTATAACACTATTAATTGTGAATCACAAACAATAATTACTGAGACAAAACTAATTCATTGAATCAAAAGCATGTTGAGAAATCAACTTTTATCCCATAACCAATAAGATGTTTAGCTACTCATAGCTATGGAGTTCATCATCATCAATATTCAATAATAAAACAAGGAAGAAGAAGAACAAAAGCAAACCCTAGAAGCGTAAACAAAACTGCTCTCCAAAAGAATTCCAAGCAAAAAGATATATATAAATTGTATAAGACCTTCCCTTTTATAGATTTCTCCAACTTCTAAAATTAGGTTTAGTCTTCAAAGTCCATTAGGTGAGAATCCACCAAGCCCACAAGAATGAGAAACCCGTGTAGAAAATACGCCCCGAAAACGGTCGCCGGAAATCTGGGATTGTGGCCGGAAATCGGCCGGAAAGTCGCCGGAAAACAGCTCCGATGACCATCAAAGTCCGCCCGGTCAACGGGTCAGAACTGGCGGGTCAATGGGTCAACTCGGGTCGAGTTGCTGAGTCAAACCGGGTCACTGTTCAGCCGAAGTCGATAGCTACTCGAGGCCGGTCAGTCCGGGCCGAGCTGAAGTCACTCTGGCCTAGCCATTTGCAAGGGCTAAATGCTGTGTTGCACCAGGATGGTGCATCACTACATTTCTTCCACGACCCATAATAGCTGCACCATCATTGCAGATCGTGATGCATAACCCACCAACCGCAGCCTTCATTGGAATCCTCAACACCATCCAGGTGCCAAATGCAAGGCCCGTAATTTCATCTTTGCACCAACAGCACACACACACACCAAACCCAGACACCTGCAATATCATCTTCTCAACCTCTTGCATTACAGCCAAGCAAAAATTCCAACTGCAACATCAATACCCTTGCTTTCTTGCAGCACTCAGTTTCCAGCTGATCCCTTTTACCCATGGCACTCCTCCACAGCGCAACTCCATCATATCCTGCAACCTGCAATGCCGTGAGCCACTGGCCTTAATTCCCTTGTCTTTACTCACCATTTTCACAGCCATCAAGACCTTCCATGCCATCACCCTACAAGTCCTTCTCCCTAGTAACTGCATTTCATTAGCCATACTTAAACTTACATCTCCTACAGCACTTCCACTTCCATTCATCCGAGCAGCACCAACACAGCCACACTGATACATTTGCAATCACCATTTTCAAAACCTGCAATACCAGCTCAATTTCAGATAGCATCACCTTCACTTCCCATATTTGCCAGCCTGAGCTGCTTCATTTGTGACCCAGCAGCTCCTTTATCTCCCTGGATTCTCTTCGGATCTGTCCACCTGCAATTTCATGCCATGCTACTGCCACACTCCTTTTGTGTCTCAGCCATCTCAATGTGTAGTCAGCTCCGCTCCCAGCTGAATAGCATCATTAGAGCTACATCACTTGCAGCCATAGGCAATCATCTCCAGCCTGCACCTGCTAAACCACTAGCCTGCTCCATTACATGCTGCTCCATCTGAACCCTGGCAGCTACCCCAATCCTTGTAACTTCACAGCCACTGCTACCATTTACCTCGTTGAACAACTACTTGCAACCCCAGCTGCAACGAACTGAACCAAACATTGCAGTGACATCCAACTGCTCTTCGCAAACAGCCAATAGTCCCATAACTTATAAAACCTAATCATTCATCTAGGTCTTATGTTCTCGTAATCAGCTCACCAAAGAACATCGGTGCTTTAACATCTTAGTCAGTTTCACTTTGAGACAACATTACAAACATCCACACTCATTCACCCAGCTCAACTCCAGCCTATAACTTGAGCTTCCACCATCTAAGTCCATTTCGTGTGACAAAGATCACTATAAAGAATACTATCTCGCATGTCCTCTTGCACTGTAATACCAGCAAACATATTAATCTTGTTATCAAGACCACAACCATCAGCCCGCCATTGCCAAAAGTATCTCAATAACAACAACTCCAACAGCAGCTGCATCCATGCCCTGAGTACGATCATTCTACACCTCCATAAATGAACTGCAGTCCTGCATAATATCAACTCCAACTGCAAACCAAATCCACTAAAAACCACCAAGCATACAACCCCTGCAAACTGCTCCTGTAATTCTTGTACCCTGTAATTCATCCAGCTCAAGCAGCAATTTCATCTTCACCAGCTTAACTGCATCTCTCGCAACTGCAATTGCTTCACAACTCACTGCATACCATCACCAGATTAGTGCAAGTAACATCTCGACTCAAGTCCCTGGCTTCAACAATCTCTGCATCACGACTTGTAGCCCTGTCGACTACTTGCACTTCCCAGCAAAAAATATTCATGGCATCAGTTCTCTCCCAATCAACTCAACACACACAACAGCATCCTTCATGGCTTCAACAGACCCCAGGATCAGCATCAGTTCTTGATTCCTCTCTGAAAAATCTGCAGTTCCTATCAAACTCAAATGAAGCCTCCAATGCCTTCTGTTCAATGCATCTGCTGCCATACCTAGCCTGCAATCTCAACCTGTATTTTGCAATAGACCACCATGATCTATGAAATTGTGGCTGCACCCGCATTGTTACACATTCATGACTGAACCCATTTCTTCTCAGCCCAATCACAGTATCTAGCCAACACATACCAAAACCAACTGCAATTTCTCAATCAATCTTCCTCCCCATTCCAACAGTTCAAGTGCTCTCCTCATCTTCAGTTCTTCCATCACTAATTCAATGTAACATCAGCTCCAGCCTCAGACAACAAAATCGAGCCTAAACCCCATGACTTCCCTCTGGTAGCTCTGAGTTCCACGAATTCAAACCCTGTGTAAGCTTTCACCAGAAAATGACTCTCTTAATTGTACAACAACAACCTCCAAACCCTAATTCTTCTGGATCTAATTCATCATCTCTGTGTTCTTCATAGCTTCTGTAATTCTTCTAAAAACCCATTTCTACATCTCAGATGTAACAGCAGCTTCAATCTCAATCTCTCGGTTTAGCAGTCTCAATTCCAGCTCTCTGTGTTGAATACCATCTTCTCGATCTCTCCATTTTTGGACGATCTCAGAAGCAGTAGCAGCCATTTTTTTCCTCTCTTCTCTCCATTGATTTCAGGTGAAGAAAAATGATTGAGAAGTAATTTCCTCAATTTAGGGTTGTAAGAATGATTGAGGTGGTTATATGCACTCCAGTTCATAGGCTAAGGGACACCCCAATGGGTACCCCATAACCTTGATTAGGTTCCAAAAAGTACTCGCCTAGGAAATGACAGCTTTGCCCCTTTTGCTCAATTTTGGTGATTTCTCCTTCTTTTCCTCCGCGCGACTCCAAAGTATCTATAAAATCCAAAAGCACGCGTAAAGTACATAATTCACAAGAAAAATAGCAAAGAAAGCATAAACTCTATATAGTAAATACGGTGTATTCTACACCTATCAGATTCCCCCACACTTAGACTTTGCTAGTCCTTGAGCAAATCAAACAAAACAATAAAATACAACAACTCCGTGTCGTCGAGGCTACGGTTAATTTTAGCATAAATAACAAGCCTTTAAACCACTAGGTGTCCCTAGTGGACGAGTTATAGTCTCGTGAGGGTTTACTAGAGATATACCCACAAAACCTATTTTTCCAACTTACTAGTTCCCCGTAATGATAGTATCCAACGCGCTAAGAAGACATAGAGATTCTGCACACTAGTCATAAGAAGTTAGACACATAAATGAACACAATCTCATTCTTAAAAGTTGAGAGAGAGATAACCATCCCTTCTCGACTAAAATTCGGGTTCGGAGTGATCAAAAGTCTCGACTCTGCCTCACAAGAAAGGGTTTTATGATATTGCTCTCAATAATTAACAGCTCTTTATGGGTCACACATGTGTCCAAAGTTGGAATGAAGAGAGAATCCTGAGACACGTTGAATGGTAGGAAGGCTTAACCCTCCGAATGTTTTGAAAACCCACATCTTTTATATATTTTTGAAAACCCATTTTTTTGACAATCTCTTCGAAAGGAAATCAAACCATTTAACGAAGGTGGGAATATGCTTACTTACAGTGAATCCGTTCGGCGTGCAGCTAGCACCACTCTCACAGCATCCATAGAAACGTCTTCGGTCTTCTATCGGTGTCTTCATCTTCGTCTTCGGTCTTCAACTCTTGATGATAACTCTCGAACTTCATAGAATCTCGACAATATGATTATTTCCTCTAATTTCTTGTCGCTTGAAACTTCATTATAGATATTCCTTCTTTCCATAGGCTTTATTGAAAGAATACAAAAATAAAAAAAAACTATACAAACCCGTTTTTTTTTTTTTTTTTTTTTTTTTTTTTTTTTTTTTTTTTAATTGAGACAAGAGAAAGTAAAATACAAAAATAAAATAAAAATATAAATACAATGCCATGGTGTAAGTACTTTACCGCTTGAATCTTCACAACTTATATGTCTTGTTATCATAGACTTCTCGAATTCTCATCCTTAATAATTTTCACTCTTGTATATTATAGTCTTCAACTTATAAAAAATTCTCGCCCTGTTTTGTTGCTTTACTCAAATCAAATCCGCCCATTTTATACCATTGTTTGTAAACCTCGAACGTGTTCAACTTTCCTTCGAATTTGTGATGCTCCTCTTGTTGATGATGATGGTGTTTCTATGGACCCGTTGGTGTAGAGAGATAAGGTGGATGGTGCTAATAGCGAACAAGATCACAAGTGGAATGTAAGTTAGCAATTCGATGTCACCAACATGGTTGATAAAATTAGCACTCAAAGATCAAAATAGTGCTTCTATGGTGGGAATTTGGACAGCTCACCATTCTGTCCGGAATGTACGTACGGTGACACACACTCTAAAAGCACAATTTAGACAGTACAAAGAATTGAAGGTTGGTGCCTCACATTATGTAACATGGGTAGTCTCCACTATAGGGGATCACTGTTCTAATACCGAATTCAGCCTCGCACCTTATTTGCCACCGGCATGGTTAAATCCAACTTTAACTCTCATACAATTAAGAAACCCGATCATGTTCTCTCTGTCATCTCTAAGTTCAGTCACTATTGTGAGATTATCGATGTAATCTTAGCGACATGTATACTATGTGACTCTAAATAACTACAAGTTGGAGTTTTCTTATTCACTAGTTCACAAAAAAAAATTGAAAAATTGCAAAAATTTACAACATAAACCACTCCCCACACTTAAACTTTACATTGTCCTCAATGTAAATTGAATCGTCCAAAGTAAGTCAAGGTGGGAAATCCTAATAAGAAATCAGCAAAAACAAAGAAAACAAAACAAGAAAAACTAAAAACAAGAAAAAAAAAAATAAATACAAGACAAGAAATACTCATCCTTTGGGTTGCCTCCCAATTAGCGCTTGGTTTAAAGTCGTCAGCCCGACTATCTCCTTGCTTTCTATGACTCCACCAGAGGGAGCACATCCACAAAGTTAACTCCTTCCACCACTTCGAAGTGAAATTCTCATAATATGGTTTCAACCGGTGCCCATTCACTTTAAGTTCCTTCCTGTAGCTATACTACGAATTTCCACCGCACCATGAGAAAACACATTAGTAACAATAAAAGGTCCGATCCATCGTGACCTTAGTTTACCAGGAAATAAATGCAAGCGAGAATTAAACAAAAGCACTTTCTGCCCTATGCAAAATTGTTTCCTAGAAATCATGTTATCATGGAATGCTTTCGCTTTTTTCCTTATAAATGCGTGAACTTTCAAATGCATCATTGCGAAGCTCCTCTAGCTCTTGGAGTTGTAACTTCCTTTGCTTTCCAGCCCCATCCATCTCCATGTTGCATTGTTTAATATCCCAAAACGCCTTATGCTCAATTTCCACGGGTAAGTGACAAGGTTTACCATACACAAGCCTAAAAGGAGACATTCCAATAGGTGTTTTATATGCGGTTCTATACGCCCACAAAGCATTATTAAGTCGCATGCTCCAATCCTTCCTTGTTGGGTTCACCGTCTTTTCTAGAATTGATTTCACCTCCCGGTTAGACACCTCGGCTTGTCCATTGGTTTGGGGATGATAAGGTGTTGCAATCTTATGCGACATATTGTACTTCCTTAACAAGCTTTGCAAGAACACATTTTTTGAAGTGAGAACCCCCATCGCTAATTATGGCTCTTGGAATTCCAAACCTTGCAAAAATATTGGCTTGCACAAAATCAAAACCACTTTAGAATCATTAGTAGGGGTGGCTTTAGCTTCCACCCATTTCGAGACATAATCAACCGCAAGTAAGATATAAAAATTCCCATGGGAGTTGACAAAAGGCCCCATAAAATCAATACCCCATACATCAAAAACTTCAATAAATTGAATAAAAGTTTGTGGCATTTGATTTCGGGCACCTAGATTGCCGGTTCTTTGACACCTATCACAAGTTGTACAAAATATATGTGCATCCTTAAACAAAGTTGGCCAATAAAAACCACTTTCAAGTACCTTGTGCGCGGTTCTCTTACTCCCAAAATGTCCTCCGCAAGCATAAGAGTGACAAAAAGACAAGATAGAGTTAAATTCAGATTCGGCACGCACCTTCGTATTACTTGGTCACTACCATGTTTCCACAAGTATGGATCATCCCATATGTATTGGTTCCCTAAACTCTTAAGTTTGTCCTCTCAAAGATGAGACAAGTTCGTGGGATTTGTTTAGAAACTAAGTAATTCACAATATCGGCATACCATGGTTCTCCAAAGGCAATTGAGAAAAGTTGCTCGTCCGGGGAAACTTTCACGCGGGATAGTCTCCTTGTCCACAAAGCAAGTCGGCTCAAGTGATCCGCAACGGTGTTCTCAATCCCTTTCTTGTCTTTGATTTCAATATCAAACTCTTGCAAGAGTAAAATCCACCGTATGAGCCTCGGTTTCGCCTCTTTCTTTGTAAGCAAGTACTTAAGCGCTGCATGATCAGAAAAGACAACAACTTTTGTACCAATTAGATAAGAGCGAAACTTTTCCAAAGCAAAAACAATAGCTAATAACTCTTTTTCAGTGGTTGTGTAGTTTTGTTGAGCCTCATTCAACGTTCTAGAAGCATAATAGATAGCATGAGGAAGCCTCCCCACACGTTGCCCAAGCACCGCACCAACCGCATAATCACTAGCATCACACATGAGTTCAAACGGCTTACTCCAATCCGGTGGTTTAATGATAGGGGCTGAAATCAAAAGTTCTTTCAAACGATTGAATGCCGCCATACATTTCTCATCAAAGTTAAAAACCACATCTTTTTGCAATAAGCTACAAAGTGGTGACGCTATCTTGGAAAAGTCCTTGATGAACCTACGATAGAAACCTGCATGACCAAGAAAAGAACGTATCTCCCTCACCGTAGTGGGAGGGGTTAGAGCACGAATAAGGTCTATCTTAGATTTATCAACTTCCAAGCCTTTAGAAGATATTATATGGCCTAAAACTATGCCATGAGTTACCATGAAATGGCACTTCTCCCAATTTAGCACAAGATTTGTTTCAACACATCGTTCAAGGATTAGAGACAAATTGTTCAAGCAAAGGTCAAAAGAATCACCAAAGACACTAAAGTCATCCATGAACACTTCGATTATGTTTTCAACATATTCCGAAAAGATACTCACCATACACCTTTGAAAAGTAGCCGGAGCATTGCATAAGCCAAAAGGCATCCTTCTATAAGCAAAAGTACCGAAAGGACAAGTGAAAGTGGTTTCTCTTGGTCCTCCGGTGCTATCACAACCGATTATAACCCGAATAGCCATCAAGAAAGCAATAGTAAGAGTGTCCAGCTAAACGTTCAAGCATTTGATCAATAAAAGGTAAAGGAAAGTGATCTTTTCTAGTGGTGGCATTCAATTTTCTATAATCAATACAAACCCTCCAACCGGTTTGCACACGAGTTGGGACAAGTTCATTCTTATCATTCTCCACCACCGTTACTCCCGATTTTTTGGTACCACTTGTACGGGCTTACCCACTTGCTATCGGATATGGGGTAGATAACACCCACTTCCAAAAGCTTGAGTATCTCCTTTTTCACAACTTCCATCATGGGAGGATTCAAACGACGTTGCGCCTCCTAGTAGGCTTTGCATCATCCTCCAAACGAATTTTTGTGCATACAAACGGCAGTGGCTAATACCCTTGATATCGGAAATTGTCCATCCTATGGCCGTCTTGTACTTCCTTAGCACCCTTAGAAGTTTTTGCTCCTGTAAATCATTAAGCTTATTAGAAACAATCACGGGTAACTCTTCATTATCACCCAAGTACAAGTACTTAAGGTGGTGGGAAGAGGTTTCAATTCTAACTTTGGAGATTTAACAATTGAAGGTACAAGTTTTTCATCACTGCATGGTAAAGAAATAAAAGAGATATTATGAGTTTTCGGGCATCCTTGGAGTGAATTAAGATCACCAAGGGCTTCCTTGACTTCATTACCACACTCTACACCATTATCTATGGATGTAGTTAACACGGTTTCCAAAGCATCATCACCGTTTAATTCGAACATTTGTTGTGCCAATGTATCCATAACATCAATGGAGAAACAAGAGTGGACATCGCTAGGATATCTCATCGTCTCGAAAATGTTGAAACGTATTGTTTCTCCATCAAACTCCATGGTTAGCGTTCCCTTATCCACATCAATTATGGTTTTCGCCGTTTTCATGAAGGGACGCCCAAGTAGCAATGGAAGAGACGAATCCGGTGCACCTTCATCCATCTCTAACACACAAAAGTCCGCTGGAAATACAAGTTGATTAATCCGCACAAGAACATCCTCAACAATACCCATTGGGTAGACATTAGAGCGATCGGCTAATTGCAATACAATTTCAGCCTTTTTAAGAGGACCAAGATCAAGTGAATTATACATTGACGCAGGCATAACATTAACGGATGCGCCTAAATCCAACATAACTTTGCTAAACGTTTTGTTACCAATTGTGACGGGAATGTCAAAACTACCCGGATCCTTGCACTTAAGTGGGAGTTTGTGTTGTAAGATTGCCGAGGCATTCTCCCCCACACTAAGCACTTCATTACCTTTGAGCCTTTGTTTGTTGGTGCACAAGTCCTTTAACACCTTTGCATACTTTGGAACTTGCTTGATAGCATCAATGAGTGGTATGTTCACATGGATCTTTTTTAGAACGTCTAAAATCTCCTTTTCTAGTTCCGCCTTCTTAGAACTTGCAAATCTGCGAGGAAAAGGTAGAGGAGGAACATAAGTAGAAACCGGAGTTTTAGAGTTAGAAATAGGTACCTCGAAGTTTGGGAGTATCCTCATTATTCTCCTCCAAAACAGGTTCCTTTGGTGTCTCCACCTTGCCCGAATCAGCAACTTCGGGTTGCACAAGTTGTGTACCTCTTCTCAACGTAATAGCATTGACACCCTCTTTTGGGTTAATAGGTTGAGAAGGGAGTTTCCCACTATTTTGCGCCTTCAATTGGTTCAACTCAATATCCATGGAGCCCATTTGTGTTTGCAACTCCTTAATAGCACTCTTAGTCTCTTGTTGACTTTCTTTGAACATGGTGGAAATGCCTTGCATAAAAGTTTGAAGCTTTGCATCAATATCAGCACCTTGAGTTTGCATCGATTGTTGTGCTTGAGGTTGCTGAAATTGTTGTTGTTGTGGTTGAAATCCACTCAGACGGTTGAAAGTAGGTTGTTGAATGGCACCTTGCTTGTTGGCATAGCTAAAATTGGGGTGATCTCTCCATCCCGGATTGTAAGTGTTGGAGTAGGGATCATACCGTCTTTGTTGATTTGGAAAGATCGCATTAGCTTGCTCGTCCTCATAAGAGTGAGAGGAACTTGGTAGCACCGCGGCTGCAACTTGTTGCATCATTGCCGACATGTTAACCAATTGTTGACGAAGATCCTCCACCTAGCTCACTTCATTCACCCTTCTAAGAATCACATCCGAACCACGACTCATAAATTGTTGTGAGTTCGCTGCCATGTTTTCAATCAACTCTCTAGCTTGTGCCACCGTCTTGCTAACTAGTGCACCACCACCCGCAGCGTCAATAAGATTCCTATCACTTGATTGGAGTCCTTCTTAGAAATATTGGATGATCATAGCATCACTAAATTGGTGGTGAGGGCAGCTTGCAACCAATCTCTTGTACCGTTCCCAACATTCATATAAGGATTCTCCCACGTTTTGCTTCATCCCACAAATTTCTTTGCGAATCTGAGTAGCCTTGGATGCAGGAAAATATCTCTCCAAAAAGAGTTTCTTCAACCCATTCCATGTTGTGACACTTCCGGGAGGTAAATAGTACAACCAATCCTTAGCACTATCCATTAAAGAGAAACGGAAAACCTTCAACATTGCACCATCCGCCTCAACATTTCTTGGAAGCATAGCCGTGACAATGGTGTGGAAGTCCAAAAGATGTTTGTTAGGATCTTCATTCACCATGCCATGGAATTTTGGTAATTCTCTAAGCAACCCCGGCTTTATCTCAAAAGTAGAGTTCGTTTGAATACACCCTGTTGTGTATCAAGCCTATGAGAACCTAAGTCCTTGAGTGAACGATTTGCATCACCCATTTCTTCTTCTTCTCGTTGTCGTAAAATCTCTTCTCCTACTTCCTCCTCGTGCTCGTCCGTTGTGTCTTTACTTGGTTGGAGTATTGTGCCACGTCTAGTAGCTATCAAAGACCTTGGATAATTCCAATCCTTAGAAGCGTAGATTATGCACCTGCAAACAATTCTCCAAAACAAGTGAGAAACAAGACAAGAACCGAAAAGCAAAGATAAAAGCAGTAAATTGTAAAAAGAAACTAAAAACTTAATAACAAGCCGTATGCCTCTAAGCAGCATGGCGCCAAAATTTGATCGTGTGTCAATCCGTCAAAAATAATTTCACTTTCTTACGCACTAAATTTAAATGAATCACAAGGTAAGGAAGAGTTCGTATCCACAGAGAGGCAATTGTTGTTAAGTAATTTTCAGTTTCTAAAGTAACCCAAGGTATGTTTGTTGCATTTAAGAATTAAAAGTAATTGAAAGCAAAGTAAATAATTTGAGAAATCAATAAGGAGAAGATATTGGTCAAGGGATAGTATCATTCACAAACATGTATTTTCATCAATGATTAGAATTGGTATTTTAATCTCGTATTTACTAAAAGTCCTAGGATATATTGATCGCAAGTATAACCCGTTAATTCCTCTGTTTTCATCACAACCACATTAAAAGATGCATATGTGAATTCTTCGTCGAAAGCAACCTAAAGTGTAAAAGCACAATTAAGTTTAACTCCTAAAAGCATTAAGATTTATGGAATAAGACTCATCAATGCAAACGAATGTGTAAAATCACTAGACGTTTTAACAAAAGTTATGATTCACTTGTGACTAGTAGGATGTATCACTACAAGCACTAACCACAATTATGCTACTTAGAATCAGGGATAAACAACTTTTTCGTATTGAAAACCCTAATATAGCTCTAGAGATGAACACAAATCGGATTGATTCCGGACTCAACCTAACAAGTTTTCAAATCTTATAACACTATTAATTGTGAATCACAAACAATAATTACTGAGACAAAACTAATTCATTGAATCAAAAGCATGTTGAGAAATCAACTTTTATCCCATAACCAATAAGATGTTTAGCTACTCATAGCTATGGAGTTCATCATCATCAATATTCAATAATAAAACAAGGAAGAAGAAGAACAAAAGCAAACCCTAGAAGCGTAAACAAAACTGCTCTACAAAAGAATTCCAAGCAAAAAGATATATATAAATTGTAGAAGACCTTCCCTTTTATAGCTTTCTCCAACTTCTAAAATTAGGTTTAGTCTTCAAAGTCCATTAGGTGAGAATCCACCAAGCCCACAAGAATGAGAAACCCGTGTAGAAAATACGCCCCGAAAACGGTCGCCGGATGATAGGTGTAGAATACACCTAATTTACTATCTAGTAGTTTATGCTTTCTTTGCTATTTTTCGTGTAAATTATGTATTTTACGCTTGTTTTGAGTTTTATAGCTACTCTGGAGTCGCACGGAGGAAAAGAAGAAGAAATTGTCCAATTTGAGCAAAAAGGGCATAATTGTCATTTCATAGGGCGAGCACTATCTGGAGCCAAGTTAAAGTTAAGGGGCACTCATGTTTGGAGAAGTATTAAATAATAGCCAGCACAGGTTGAGGGACTGCCAACTTGGTTAGCCCTACATCCAAGTGACCACTTGTTAAAAGCACCCAGTCTGGGGGTGGACTTATCCAGGGGTGTACCAGATCCAACCCACAACCCTACATGAGAGAATTCCTCTCATTCATCACATTTCCCGTTTCTCTGAAATTGAGAGAGAAAAGCAGAGTTCACTGCCAAGACCAAATCGAAAATAGGCAAAGAAATTGAGAGAGTGAGGAGCTGATTTTGAGAGATAAAGAAGATGACGATTTGAGGAGTATGAAGTTGAGCTGCTGTTGGAGAACTGAGAAAGGGATCGAGAGCTCAGAGAATGAAGCCGCTGGGAAGATTCACAGGAGAAATCAGAAATGGGTTTGTGAGATCGACTCAGTGAGAAGGTGTTTGAGGTGAATCTGATGTTATTGACGGTGTTGGTGGCCGCGGTTTGAAGCTTGGTGAAATGGGGTAGAAGATGATGAAATTTGTCGTCGGTCTCAGAGGTGGTGAGATGGGTGTTGAGTGCAGATGAAGAGATGCAATGGAGGAGAAAGAAATTTGGGTTGCTCTCTGATTTGGGTTTGAGATTCAATTGAATAGGGTTTGAGCTGTGACGATGGGTTGGTGGTGGAATCGATCGATTCGATTTAACAGAGGAATAAAGAGCAGTTGGAGATGAAGTTGGTTGTGTGTAATGAGGCCATGGAAGATTGTGTTGCAGCTGAAACGAGAACGGCGTGTCTCAATGGAGGAAATGGTGGCGGTAGCTGTGAAGGTTACAGGACTGAGATGTTGCTTGCAATGAGCTTGGTAAGAAGCAACGGGATGGGTTTTTGTTGGTGGTTCAGATTCAGGGAGAACATTTGTTGCTGTGGCTGTCGATTTGGGAAATGAAGAACAAAGCAGCAAGGCAATTGTGTTGAGTAAATTGAAGTAGATGTATGTTAGGTTTGTTACAGGGCAGAAGAGAGGCCTGAAATTGGCCGGGAAATCCTGATAAACAGCCGAAACTCGGCCGGTTTCCTGTACCGGCGAGTTAACTCGGCGATGACCGATTCAGCAGATTCAGCCGGTCTAACTCAGCTCAGTCAGACGAGTCAGCCACCTAGGGAGCTGACTTATAGCTGACTCGTCTAGCTGACTCTTCCTTCCCTTGACTTCCCTTGACCGATGACTAACAGTTGACTGACGGTCGACCACTTTGACCAGTTAGTCCTAACGGTGGATGACGGAATATTCCGTCGAATATTCTCTTGACGGAGAAATTTTCGGGTTACGGCGGTGACGTTTTAGGCCAAATTCCGGCCACAATCCCAGTTTTCCGGCGAGCAAAAATTCCAGAATTTTCTATGGACTTCTCTCATGGGTGTGAAGACTTGGGCTAGGAATTGGGTGGAGAATTGGACTCAAATTTGGAAAGAGAAGGTGGAAGAGTTGAGAAAAGCTTGGAATTGGAAATTGAATTGCAAAAGGAAAAGGATTCTACTCCTTAGAAGATTTGGAGAATATTGAAGCTTATAAATAGAGAAGTTTTCTACAACTTCTACACACATCTCTACACACACAACACTTTTCTTTTCTTATTCTTTGTGTGAACTCTTTAACATGAGTAGTTAATTTTATTGATTGAGGATGAATTCCTAGTTCTTAATTTATGTTTTGAGTTTTTGTTTCAATTCTATCTTGAAGTTTTTCACATAATTATCGTTTGTTTTTCACATATTTCAACGCTAGAAATTTTGGCGCCGCTGCCGGGGAGCAGCGGATGATTTTAGTTGTTTTTATTTTTCTTTTTGCTTTATTCTTGCTTTGTTGGATTCTATTCCGTATCTAACTTGGTTTTTGAATCTTATTTCGGTCTTAGGTTTTCCATGTACGGTGGACAAGAGCAAGCATATTACAACAATCAATACGGTTTTCAACCTCAACATTATGGCAACTTCCAACCATCCTTAGGATACAATCAAAACCAATATTTTGGCTATGATAAATTTCCTACGGAACCTTATGGATATTCTCATACATATCAACAACCTTATGACGGGTATGTAAGTGGACAATCACAAGGATGGGAGGATAGTGTTTATGATCGTAAATTCTCTAGTTTTGCGAGATAAGATGTTGGCCATGATTGGGGATCTTCAACAAAAGATGCAAGAATCACATCGAGAATTTCAAAGGAATTCGGAGAAAATATACGAACAAATTAACAAACCTTTGGAGACTTTTGATGACGCTAGTGTAGATTACTCGAGCCTTGATCTTAATAATGATCAATCACCTATTCAAAAGGAAGAGCTTGAGGAAGATGCATTTATTGCTTGGCAAAACTTTCTTAGGGAAAGATGGGAGTCCGCAGAAGTGTATGAGCGTTGCAACAATGAGGAAGTTATTCCAACTCCGGATCATAATAAAGATCCTTCACCTATTCAAAAGGAGGAGTTTGGATATCACTTACCTATTGTTGTAAACGAAGTAACACCCTCACAAGAAGATCTTACAATTTATACCGAGGAAGATTATATGAGGGAAGATTGGCCCGATTCCGATGATGAGAATGTTGAAGAGATGATTATAGAGGATGAAACCACATTCATTGATTTTGTGGAAGACCCAATTGAACTTGCGAATGATTTTAATGATGCCGAGACTTTGGTTAAGGTAGAAAACGACGAAGAATGGTTGCAAGGTTTAATAGAGGACCACGATATACAAGAGGTAAGTAATGCACTTGAATTTTTAAGGATGAAAAGGATTCTATAATACAAGAAATTGTGCAAGGTTTGTCTAACCCTTTGCATATTGATTCTTCTCCTTCACCTCTTATTGGTTTGAATGTATGTGCTTCGAAGGTATTTTTGGATGATTTTGTTTCTAGATATCCACCATTGGAAACACTTGATGCTAACACTATGCAGGTTTGCCAAGAGGAATACATGGAAGTTCCCGAATTCTATGTTCTTTATACACTTCCGAGTGTGGACAAGAATAAGTGTGGGGGAAATTTCTATCGAGCGATAATTTCACTATTGTTTTCTTGTGCTAATATTTGTATGGAGTTATTGTTTGCAAAACAGGTATTATGGGTGGATCCTCAAATTTTCAGATTGTTAGTATATGGGGAATGAATCTTGCAAGAGCCAAGTCGGGCCGTCGACTTTAAAACAAGCGCTTAATGGGAGGCAACCCATCGGTTTTGTATTTCTTATCTTTTTGCTTTTTGTTATTTCTTTTTCTTGTTTCTTATCATGTTAAAATTTCCCACCTTGACTTTACTAGGAGGATTCAATTACATTGAGGACAATGTAAGGTTTAAGTGTGGGGGAGTGGTTAAGCATGTTTTTAAAACAAAAATTACAAAAAAATTAAAAAAATTTTAAAAAAAAAAAAAAAAAAGTTTTACATAAAAATTCCAACTTTTAAAGATTTTTAGAGTCACTAGCATACTTCTAGGTATGTTTACATAGAGATTTTGACCGACATAATTGAACTTGGAAATGTTAGAGAATTACATTCGGATTTCTTGTTTGTTTGAGTGTTAAATAATGGATTTAATCATGCCGGTGATGCGAATTTGGTGCAGGGAGAAATGCGTTATTAGAGTTGCTGATCAATCATTAGTGGAGACTACCCGTATTCATATCATGAGAGGCACCGACCAGGTAATCTTCCATCTACTAAAGAGCTTCTTTTGAGTGTGTGTCACCGTACGTTAATTCCGGGTAGAATGGTGAGCTACCCAACCTCCCACCAATAGAAGCACTACTCTTTGATCTCTTGAGTGCTAATTTTGTCAATCATGAGGGTGACGTCCATGGATGAAAGCTTCCTTCTTGTAGTTCGATTTGCAGTTAGCACCATTCTCTCTCTCGACAACAACGGATCCATAGAAACACTCTCATCATCAACAAGGAGCGACACCAAAATCTACAAGGAAAGTTGAAAAAAAAAAAGTTTAAGGTTTACAAGCAACGGAACGAGAAAAAGAGCAAATTTCAAATACAAGTAAAGCAACATACAAAGAGCGGATTTTTACATATATGTTGAAGACTTACAATATAATGAGGTAATTTTATATTCAAGTATGAAGACTTATTCATGAAAGCGAAGAAAATTAAAAGGTGAGAATTTTTGAAGTTTATGATTTCAAGTTGTGAAGAATCAAGCGGTAAAATACTTCTCCCACGGCTATGGTTTATTTTTGTATTTAATTTCTCTTGTTTAAAAAAAAAAAAAAAAAAAAAAAAAAAAAAAAATGAAAAGAAAAAAAAAAAAAAAAAAAAGAAAAGAAAAAAAAGAAAGAGAGAAAAAACAAGAGAAATATTTGTTTTGTTAATAAGCCGTGGGAAAGGAAAATATATAAGGAAGTTTCAAGCGACAAGGATTTAAGGTAAAAAGGTTACAAATTGTTAAGGATTTATGAAATTCAAGGGTTTATCATCAATAGTTGAAACCGAAGACGAAGAAGATCAAGCCGAGGAGCGGAAGACGTTTCTATTGGATGCCGTGAGAGTGGTGTTATCATAATTGGCGATCGGATGTGAAGGTAAGTAAGTAATCTCATCCTCGATAAAAAATGGTTGATTTCCTTTCTTAGAGATCGTCAAAAATGGTTTTTCAAAATATTAAAAGATGTGGGTTTTTAAAAATATTTCGGAAGTTGTCCTTCCCACCATTCAACGTGTCTGGGATTTCTCTCTTCATTCCTACCTGCACACATGTGAGAACCATAAAAAAGCCGTCTTTTTGAGTGCAATTATCATAAAATTTTTTTTTTTGGTGAGGCAGAAGTCGAGGCGAAATGCTTATTGATCGTTTCTCAAACACGCGTTCTCTCATTATGGTGTGGTTATTTCTCACTCAACATCTAAGAATGAGAATATGTTCTTTAGTATTTCTAACTTCTTATTACTAGCATGCAGAAACTCTATGTCCTCATAGCTTTTTGGATGCTTGGGACGCTTGAACGCTTTGAAGTTGTGAGTTTTTTTAGTTTGATTTGCTCGAGGACTAGCAAAGTCTAAGTGTGGGGGAATTTGATAGGTGTAGAATACACCTAATTTACTATCTAGTAGTTTATGCTTTCTTTGCTATTTTTCGTGTAAATTATGTATTTTACGCTTGTTTTGAGTTTTATAGCTACTCTACGGGAGTCGCACGGAGGAAAAGAAGAAGAAATTGTCCAATTTGAGCAAAAGGGCATAATTGTCATTTCATAGGGCGAGCACTATCTGGAGCCAAGTTAAAGTTAAGGGGCACTCATGTTTGGAGAAGTATTAAATAATAGCTTAAAGCACAGGTTGAGGGACTGCCAACTTGGTTAGCCCCTATCGGAAGTGACCACTTGTTAAAAGCACCCAGTCTGGGGGTGGACTTATCCAGGGGTGTACCAGATCCAACCCACAACCCTACATGAGAGAATTCCTCTCATTCATCACATTTCCGTTTCTGAAATGAGAGAGAGAAAAGCAGAGTTCACTGCCAAGACCAAATCGAAAATAGGCAAAGAAATTGAGAGAGTGAGGAGCTGATTTTGAGAGATAAAGAAGATGACGATTTGAGGAGTATGAAGTTGAAGTCTTGTTGGAGAACCGAGAAAGGGATCGAGAGCTCGAGAGAATGAAGCCATTTGGGAAGATTCACGGAGAAATCAGAAATGGGTTTGTGAGATCGACTCAGTGAGAAGGTGTTTGAGGTGAATCTGATGTTATTGACGGTGTTGGTGGCCGCGGTTTGAAGCTTGGTGAAATGGGGTAGAAGATGATGAAATTTATCGTCGGTCTCGAGAGGTGGTGAGATGGGTGTTGAGTGCAGATGAAGAGATGCAATGGAGGAGAAAGAAATTTGGGTTTGCTCTCGATTTGGGTTTGAGATTCAATTGAATAGGGTTTGAGTAGCGACGATGGGTTGGTGGTGGAATCGATCGATTCGATTTAATGAGAGGAATAAAGAGCAGATTGGAGATGAAGTTGGTTGTGTGTAATGAGGCCATGGAAGATTGTGTTGCATTTGAAACGAGAACGGCGTGTCTCAATGGAGGAAATGGTGGCGGTAGGCAATGAAGGTTCTGAGGACTGAGATGTTGCTTGCAATGAGCTTGGTAAGAAGCAACAGGATGGGTTTTTGTTGGTGGTTCAGATTCAGGGAGAACATTTGTTGCTGTGGCTGTCGATTTGGGAAATGAAGAACAAAGCAGCAAGGCAATTGTGTTGAGTAAATTGAAGTAGATGTATGTTAGGTTTGTTACAGGGCAGAAGAGAGGCCTGAAATTGGCCGGGAAATCCCGATAAGCAGAGAAACTTCTACGGTTTCTGTCTGCGGCGAGTTAACTCGGCGATGACCGGTCCGACAGATTCGGTGGTCTAACTCAGCTCAGTCAGACGAGTCAGCCACCTAGGGAGCTGACTTATAGCTGACTCGTCTAGCTGACTCTTCCTTCCCTTGACTTCCCTTGACCGATGACTAACAGTTGACTGACGGTCGACCACTTTGACCGTTAGTCCTAACGGTGGACTGACGGAATATTCCGTCGAATATTCTCTTGACGGAGAAATTTTCAGGTTGCCGGCGGTGACGTTTTCCGGCCAAATTCCGGCCACAATCCCAGTTTTCCGGCGAGCAAAAATTCCAGAATTTTCTATGGACTTCTCTCATGGGTGTGAAGACTTGGGCTAGGAATTGGGTGGAGACTTGGACTCAAATTTGGAAAGAGAAGGTGGAAGAGTTGAGAAAAGCTTGGAATTGGAAATTGAATTGCAAAAGGAAAAGGATTCTACTCCTTAGAAGATTTGGAGAATATTGAAGCTTATAAATAGAGAAGTTTTCTATAACTTCTACACACATCTTTTACACATCTCTACACACACAACACTTTTCTTTTCTTATTCTTTGTGTGAACTCTTTAACATGAGTAGTTAATTTTATTGATTGAGGATGAATTCCTAGTTCTTAATTTATGTTTTGAGTTTTTGTTTTCAAATTCTATCTTGAAGTTTTTCACATAATTATCGTTTGTTTTTACTAATAGGAGTGATCTTAAAGACATTCATGATTGATTGATAGATTGTTTGGGTGGCCAACTAAATTGATTTGTTAATTTGATCTAAAGCTAGTGAAAGTTAGAGATAAGTAATCGTTTTTGACTCTTTACATAAGTAGCAAACACGAGACCTTGCGGAGGGATTAAGGTGGAGCAATTGTGTGTAGAAGCAACGTTAGCAAGTGGACCTTGAGCTAAGAGTCTAACTACTAATATCAACCTAAGAAATTCACAAAACCTAATGCATGAGCCAAGTTACATCTAGGTTGAGCTAATTCTAGGTGGCTTGGTGATTAGAATCCGATGAGTCGAGAACTTCCGTGTCCGGTGATACAAGGGATTTAGGGGTTTAGCACTGAGCTAGCTGCTTTACCTACGGTTGGTGATAATCTGTGACTAATAACAAGTAGAAAAGAACATAACTTTAATCATTGTTTCGTAACGAAGAAGGATTCCTTGATCTTGTCTCTCTTATTGCTTTCAACTTTACCTTTTAATTGTTTTGTTTATTTTCTTTTGCTTTTTACACCCCCCTTTTCGTGACAATTTTTACAACTAGAATCTCGTGCTCCTCGTGGGATCGACCTTGACTGCCCTATATTACTTGTTAATTAGGTAGTAAAGTATTAATTAATTTGATTGCACCTACGACACGCATCACCGGAAGTCTGGGATTGTGGCCGGAAATCGTAGGAAAGTCGCCGAAAACAGACCTGGATGACCGGGCAAAGTCCGCCGGTCACCGGGTCAACGAGGTCGGAATCGGCGGGTCAATGGGTCAACTCGGAAAGTTCTTTCGAGTCAAACCGGGTCACTGTTCAGCCGAGTCAGATAGCTACTCAGACCGGTCAGGTCTGGCTGAGCTGAGTCACTCTGGCCTAGCCATTTGCAAGGGCTAAATGCTGTGTTGCACCAGGATGGTGCATCACTACATTTCTTCCACAGCCCATAATAGCTGCACCATCATTGCAGACTATGATGCATAACCCACCAACTGCAGCTTCATTGGAATCCTCAGCACCATCCCAGGCCAAATGCAAGGCCTGTAATTTCATCTTTGCACCAACAGCACACACACACACCAAACCCAGACACCTGCAATATCATCTTCTCAACCTCTTGCATTACAGCCAAGCAAAAATTCCAGCTGCAACATCAATACCCTTGCTTTCTTGCAGCACTCAGTTTCCAGCTGATCCCTTTTACCCATGGCACTCCTCCACAGCGCAACTCCATCATATCCTGCAACCTGCAATGCCCTGAGCCACTGGCCTTAATTCCCTTGTCTTTACTCACCATTTTCACAGCCATCAAGACCTTCCATGCCATCACCCTACAAGTCCTTCTCCCTAGTAACTGCATTTCATTAGCCATACTTAAACTTACATCTCCTACAGCACTTCCACTTCCATTCATCCGAGCAGCACCAACACAGCCACACTGATACATTTGCAATCACCATTTTCAAAACCTGCAATACCAGCTCAATTTCAGATAGCATCACCTTCACTTCCCATATTTGCCAGCCTGAGCTGCTTCATTTGTGACCCAGCAGCTCCTTTATCTCCCTGGATTCTCTTCGGATCTTTCCACCTGCAATTTCATGCCATGCTACTGCCACACTCCTTTTGTGTCTCAGCCATCTCAATGTGTAGTCAGCTCCGCTCCCAGCTGAATAGCATCACTAGAGCTACATCACTTGCAGCCACAGGCAATCATCTCCAGCCTGCACCTGCTAAACTACTAGCCTGCTCCATTACTTGCTGCTCCATCTGAACCCTGGCAGCTACCCCAATCCTTGTAACTTCACAACCCACTCGCTACCATTTACCTCGTTGAACAACTACTTGCAACCCAAACAGAATTTAATCAACCAAACATTGCGGTGACATCCAACCGCTTCTTCGCAAGCTTGACCAATAGTCCCATAACTTATAAAACCTAATCATTCATCTAGGTCTTATGTTACGTAATCAGCTCACCAAAGAACATCGTTGCTTTAACATCTTAGTTTGTTTCACTTTGAGACAACATTACAAACATCCACACTCATTCGGGTTCACTCAACTCGGCTATAACTTGAGCTTCCACCATCTAAGTCCATTTCGTGACAAAGATCACTATAAAGAATACTATCGCCAGACTGTCCTCTTGCACCTGTAATACCAGAAGCATATTAATCTTGTTATCAAGACCACAACCATCAGCCTCTGCCATTGCCAAAAGTATCTCAATAGCAACAACTCCAACAGCAGCTGCATCCATGCCCTGAGTACGATCATTCTACACCTCCATAAATGAACTGCAGTCCTGCATAATATCAACTCCAACTGCAAACCAAATCCACTAAAAACCACCAAGCATACAACCCCTGCAAACTGCTCCTGTAATTCTTGTACCCTGTAATTCATCCAGCTCAAGCAGCAATTTCATCTTCACCAGCTTAACTGCATCTCTCGCAACTGCAATTGCTTCACAACTCACTGCATACCATCACCAGATTAGTGCAAGTAACATCTCGACTCAAGTCCCTGGCTTCAACAATCTCTGCATCACGACTTGTAGCCCTGTCGACTACTTGCACTTCCCAGCAACAAATATTCATGGCATCAGTTCTCTCCCAATCAACTCAACACACACAACAAAGATCCTTCATGGCTTCGTGACCCTGTGATCGCATCAGTTCTTGATTCCTCTCTGAATCTGCAGCCCTATCAAACTCAAATGAAGCCTCCATCGCCTTCTGTTCAATGCATCTCGCGCCATACCTAGCCTCGCAATCTCAACTCAGATTTTTGCAAAAGACCACCATGATCATGAAATTGTGGCTGCACCGCATTGTTAGCACATTCATGATCGAACCCATTTCTTTCTCAGCCCCCACAGTATTCTAGCCAACACATACCAAAACCAACTGCAATTTCTCAATCAATCTTCCTCCCCCCATTCCAACAGTTCAAGTGCTCTTCTCATCTTGATTTCTTCCATCACTAATTCAATGTAACATCACCCAGGCCTTTGCAACAAAATCGAGCCTAAACCCCATGACTTCCCTCCGTAGCTCTCGAGTTCCACGAATTCAAACCATGTGTAAGCTTTCACCAGAAAATGACTCTCTCTTAATTGTACAACAACAACCTCCAAACCCTAATTCTTCTGGATCTAATTCATCATCTCTGTGTTCTTCATAGCTTCTGTAATTCTTCTAAAAACCCATTTCTACATCTCAGATGTAACAGCAGCTTCAATCTCAATCTCTCGGTTTAGCAGTCTCAATTCCAGCTCTCTGTGTTGAATACCAGCTTCTCGATCTCTCCATTTTTGGACGATCTCGTATGTGAGAAGTACCATTTTTTCCTATCTTCTTAATTGATTTCAAAGTGAAGAAAAATGATTGAGAAGTAATTTCTCAATTTAGGTTGTAAGAATGATCGAGGTGGTTATATGCACACTCAGTTCATAGGCTAAGGGACACCCCAATGGGTACCCCATAACCTTGATTAGGTTCCAAAAAGTACTCGCCAGAAATGACAAATGGCCCCTTTGCTCAATTTTGGTGATTTCTCCTTCTTTTCCTCCGCGCGACTCCAAAGTATCTATAAAATCCAAAAGCACGCGTAGTACATAATTCACAAGAAAAAATAGCAAAGAAAGCATAAACTCCTATAGTAAATACTTGGGTATTCCCTACACCTA